>WBMZ01013705.1:0-178371 GCA_013400975.1 Atrichornis clamosus
AGCCACCCCTGTAGCCCCTCTGCAACCAAAAACCAGGCCGTGCAGACCCAATACACCCAGTTATACTAAGCAGGACAATATGGGAGGTATCTTACTATTTAAGCACCTTTTGGCCACAAGGTAAATAGTTTCACCAGGACTGTGACATGGAAGAATTGGGCAACGCAGTATAGCCCGGATATATCCAGGTTTAAGCTAGTTAAATTCTACACCTTGGAAATCAATGGTAAAATTACTATACACTTTAGTTTAATAAAGGTATTAACATCCCAGAAGTAATATTATGCCATGGCAGCATTTCCTAGCAATCAATGAACCTTAGGAATGATGCAATTGTGTGGACAGGAGACAGACTTGAAAAAGGAACACTCCCCTCTCCAGTTTAGCTCCTCTGATCAATTGTGTACAAATCCATAGTACTTTCTTCTCTCTACTACCATAAGAGGTATTTACTGTTTTTATGATCTCAGGATGGAAAAATATTAATCTGAAACAGCAGCAACAATTCTTTCTTTTTCTCAAATCCATGTGGCATTAAGTATAATTACATAAATAACTAGAATGGCAGAAACAGACAATTACTGGCTTTGTATGGGTATTGGAAAAGATTATACTGTTTTTATCATGTCTCTCAAATAATGGGTATCTTCCAAGTCTACTGTCAAGAAGACTGCTTGCTGCTTTAATGCTGATATGAAAATAATCTTGTAAAAACAGTGAGAGGGGGTCTTTCCACATAATTTCCACCAGGAAAGACTACTTGAATAAATGGTTTAACCTGCTATTGACCTAAAACCTAGTTGCTTAAACATTTTAAAAATTACTTATCCATCCTGAGTAGATAAAAGTAATCTAGTGAAGTCAAGGATAACACAGGAAGTCCCTTAATGACAACAGCATTCTCTGCAGCCTCTATTAGCATATGATATTTCTACTGGCAAAGCAGATTAAAATGAACTATAAGAACATAGGTATGTGATAAAGGACTCTTTGTAAAGGACTGGAAAGAGACAGATACACATATAGGAAGAGTAAAACCTGCAAAGAGCTCTTACAAGAAGAGCCTCAACTATTTTCCCCCCAGTTTTTCCATTATAAACATTGCTATATCTTCTTTTTAAAACCAGTAATAAAAATTACAAAGGCCATATGGAAGTTGAATATTGAGGTTGTGTATATCAATACCTGAGCTAACATTACCCCAAAGGGTAATAAAAACAAGTGCATATAGCATTTGCTCCAGACTGCTGAACAAATCCTCAAAAACAACTAGGGCAAATTATACCCAATTCATCGGGTATAGTTCACCTGGTATGCACTGGAGATACAAAGCGTTAAAGGCTGTGTGAGCAAAAGGAACAGCATGTGTATCAAGCCTAACAAAGGCTATCCCAGGAAGGCCGACAGTGGCTTCATCTACTAAAAAGTCCCCTATTTTTAATATCCTGTGTTTGTTGGCATTGCAAGAGACTGCTCCACTTGGGCATCTTGAATTTCCTACCCTGCAATCAAGGCAGTGATGCCAGATGCAAGTTTGGAAGTCTTCAGCATTTTGTCTGACAGTATAAATGTTATATTTTTTCATGAACAGCAGTGATCTGATCTGCTGCACGCTTTCACCACCTGTTTATGTCAGGCACATAGGATGGGATGCTTGTGTTTCAGTGACTGAGCTGGCAAGTATCTAAAGCTTTAGCTGCTACAGGATCTTCAAAACCTTTGTGTTTGTTTCTTTTTCCAAACAAATCACACTTTCAGCATTCCCCTTCTTCACTTTAAGGAAGCAGCACCTTTTCTACAGACTCAAACAGTGGCCATGTGGTCCACAGCAGTCTGCTGGAAATGGTTAAGATGCCGTTAACATTGTCCATGCAACTTCAAAGGGAGGCAGCCACCCCAGGAGGTGCTTCCTGGCCATATACCTGCCCACATGCTGCAGCACTAAAGACTTACACTAAAGACCATTTTTCCTATAAATGCAGATCTTTATCCCTTCTATTTCCTTTAGGACAGGTTTGGTTTTTTTTTAAAATCATTACTAAATTCGTAATCTCACAGACACATATATTTCCACTTCCTGAGGTGTTAAAAGAAAAAACCAAACGAGCTCTTGATATTTCTGTCAATAAAGACACACTCAGGATCAAAGAAATGAAAATGCTAATTATAGTGCACTCTGTAACACCTCTCTCCTGAGCCAAGTGCTCTGATTAAGTTAACCATCATGCTAATTATAATAGTGTTTAGCACAGCTGGGGCCGAAGAAAAGCCATCTTCTACCAGAACATGGTTGCTGGCCTTAGAATGAGATCAAGCATACATATACTGTAATAGAAACTTGCCTATGGTTAACCAAATAATGAATTTTAAATACTGAAAACCATGTTCAGTTTCTTTTATCGTTAAAAAAATTTGCGAACATTTAAAAAAATTTATGTGATTTGGTGGTTTTTTTCTATGAAAAAATGCTGGAGTCAGAAGCTTATTGCACAGAAATTAAGTTACTGTCTCCTAAGGGAACATAAGCAAGATAACACATCTTTGCAATTTAAAGGGAAGCCCCCTCTTCTGCAATTTCTAAGTCAATACCATACGGCTGTGAAGTATGCCAATGATGAGAGAGGAAGGCCACTGTACTCTATACTTTCATTTAAAATGGAATGAAGTAGCATGCAATTACTGGCAAAGCCACCTGCCACATTTCAGCAGCACATTTGGATGGAGAATGGGGGTGATAGTACCAGTGAAAAATGTTGTCTGACTGTAAGTGAAAGTTAATCCTTCCCACCAATTCCATGGAGGAGAGAAAAATATAATAAATCAATAAATCCCTGCAGCTCAGAAAATTGTATCTTCAGTGGATACTTACAATCCTTGTTCCACACAGCATAATTGGAAGAAAGAGATTTTTAAATGGTTATGTAGTTATAACCATATCTTCCATTCATCACTTCCCTCCTTGAAGAACTCATCAGCTTTTACAGGCAGAACCTTCCGGTGCACCTGCTTGAAGGATAAGCACTGCTTACCATGTAGGAGCTAAAAGGTAAGAAAATTGCCTTTGATTCAGCACTGCTCCTCAAGATGGCTGTTTTGTACTTACTCAGTCTCCCTGAGATTTTGAGCAGCAGCAGATGAGCAGACTGTTTTTCAACATGAATTCAATCATTACCTCCAAATTATACAAGTCATCTGAACACAATGAAGCAACTAATGCTCCTTAGTGGATATGTACTTTCCAAATTCCAGGCATGTTCAAAGTACTCCTGTTTCACTGCACAGATTGAGCAATCACTGACACCCTTTTAATGGGCCACCTTCCCATTCATTTCTCATGTATTGCATTGGCACACTTAATTATATACACTCACATGCATATATTTTAATAAATACAGCACCGTTTTATGCAAATTGATAATCCAAATTCCTTACTGCTTTGATAGGGTGGTAAAGGTTTAAGTGAGTTTAATCCACCCTCTGGGGAGAGAGGCTAATTATTGCTCTGATTTGGAAGGTAGAGAGGAGAGGTTCCTCAGAGCGAAAACCCAATAAATGGGCTGAGATATTACAAAAGGTCAAAACCTGGTAACAGCACCCCTTGACAGGGCAAAGACTATGGAGGTTCCATTGTCAATACAATTATCATGAAAACAAGTATCATGACACCATGTAGCATTATTAAACCTCTTGGACAGGAGTCAGTGCTATTTCAGGGATCTGTGGACCCTCTCAGAGGGTTCACAAGGGATTTCAATCTGTCACACACATTAAAGAAATATAGCAATACAGTGAAAATTAGGGCATTTAAATACTCTACTTTTTCACTGACATCCTTGGGTGAGTGACCCCATGATCAAGCATAATCTCATCTGCCTCCCACATTCCTGGGAGTCACAGACCTCCCTAGATGCGTCTGCTTCACTCCAGCACCTTCCTCTGCTTTCCCTTGTATGGGTGAGGGAGATGGGTATGGGAGGAAAAACAGGGAGGGAAAAGTGATCTCCCATTATCTCCCAGTCCCTCCCTCTCTTAGCTGCTAATTAGCAATGGACAAACCCTGTGGAAAGTATTACAGGGTGTACGCAGAGACTACAACTGGCTGGTGAAGAGTAATGTACAAGACTGGTTATTTGGCACTTAGGATCCTACTCACTGCTGCACAGTTAGGGTGACAACACTAATTTATTTTGTATATATCTTCCAATGCTTAGGTAAGCTCAAACATTAATTCTTACTTACAGTTTGCATTTTACAGCAAATTAATTTTCACTCTGTGCATGCATACATCTAGGATATGTGGACAAAAGATTATGCAGTAGATACTCATACACCATGGTGATGTGCATAATAGGGAAAAATAGTGGAATAATAGAGGAAGCAGAAGACTAAATTGCATACTATAAAATATTAAGACAGATAGTTTCCTGGGAGGACTTTATATGGGTGTTTGCATTGCCTGCACCCAAAATGCTCAGGAATTACAGGTCACATCCTGCTGTTACCTCTCCTATAACCCATTCCAAAGCACTAAGAAAATGCAAAGCAAAGTAAACAGATCTGCTTAGTTTCTTTTTCCTGAGTTTTATTACAACTGTGCTTTCTGACTGAGAAAAAAATGTTGCTGTAAAAATCAACAGTGTTATATACTATATAGTTATCTCTTTTTATCATAAAGTAATCAGAGGAGCTATTAAAGCATGGTCACCAAAACAATTGGGTTTGGCTGAGGTTTAGAATATTAGTTACACAAACCATAAGTCTTGAAATAATAATCAGCTAATGATATGTGCTTCACTTGGGAGTCAAACACTTAAAGTAAAAGCTGATGTCTGACAAATTGAAAGTAATTTCACATTGAAGTAAATTAAACGAATTTCCCAGATGTTGCTATAAGAAGATACTTGAGGAGGTGAAATGAAAGTCACAGCAGATGCATTCAGACACTTACCATAAAGTTTCCAAGTAGGAAATATTCAAAAAGGGAACTGTGGAAAAAGGAGAAATCAAAAACAGGAAGTTTAAAATCCCACCAACAGTCTTCATCAGAGCATCTTGTGGCTCTGTGTCATTTCACAGGGAGTGGTCCACATTTGTGTATGGGAAAACCTATGCAAACACTAGAGTGAAATCTGTCTTGTTCAAAGGGTGTTGGCTAGCCAGAAAGAGCTGCCTCTCCCTTCCAAGTAAGGAGAAAGAAGATAAAAAACAAGGCCTACCTTTAATACTGTTTAGTTTTCGGTACTTTGCTGTGGCAGATCTCAAAGTACACCTAGAATATGGAAATTCCAGTCTCTCCCTTTAAAGGAGGTTTTCCAGTACAGAGAAATATACATAATTGACCTGGGCAAATGTCAAAAGCTAACAGCACCCTTGCATGAAAACCCTCTGGAATGCCTTCCCTTCTTTCTCAATTACTGCCACTCCACTTGAATAACAACTACTACCATATCCCAAATTGAGTAAAGAGCCCATAGGTCTAGGAGGACAAGGAGGAAAGGAAGTTTACAGTTTGGGGGGATTGTATTTCCAGATCCCAGAGAAGGCTATATGCTTACCCCTCTCCACAGTCAGTTGCAGAGGGAAGCCCGTACATTGGGTGCACAGGCACAGCACTCCCCACAGACCAGCCACGAGCACTCTCCTCTCAGGCATCACCTATTTTCCATATTCTTTGCCCTTTTATCTCTCAGCAGTTTCCTCATCCAGCTCTTCACCTAGAGGTGCTTGGGTTACTATTCCTTCCAAGTGATACCCATGTGAAAGAAAGAAAATTCTCTCCATATTTGACTCCAGTCCCCAGTATCACACAGAGACCAGGGCGTTACACTATGGATTGGCAAGGCTTGCTGATGTTGAAGTAACAAAGCTGGCTGTGCTCACCTGTTTCATTAATGTAGCTATTATATTTTTCTTAGCCACTTTTCTTTTCTATGTTTCACTAAATTATCATCCAATACATTAGAAAAATTATTTTATTGAAAGTAGTGATTATATCAAATTTATCTTCTTATTAGGATTACAGATTTTCTGCAGTTTACTTGGAAATCTGCTTTAAAGCCCAATGAATGTCAACTTTCCATGCTAGACTAAGAAGAGCATATATTTCATTCTCATCTGGTGACCAATGCAGCATATTAGAGATGAAAAACCCAGAAAAATACTTGAGCAGTGCAAGGGGGTACAATTTTCAGAAAAAAAACCTCACCTCAGAGTCTACAATGGAATACCATGGAAGAAGGAACAAAGAGTTATAAAATCCAAACCAACAATATTCTTTGATGGTCATGTAAAAAGACCAATGTTTTGGCTTGGCTGACTTCAGCTTCTTAGGACATAGTGATTTTGCTCTCTCAACATTTGAAAAGTTTAGAACTTTATAGATTTGGTAGCTACAAATAGAGCATAATAAAACAGATTCTAAACTTCAGATGTATATTTCAAAATGTTTCAGTAGAAAAGTTGAGAAACTGCTCTATAAATATTTTCCTGCTTCATGCTCTCTTTCTTTGGGTATATCCAGTGGCATAGCAGTAAGAGCTAAACCACAATGCCACAATATTACATTAGTCTCTCCTTTCAACTGCAAAATAAAAATAATTCTGACCTACTCCTCCATTTTTAAATATATAAGGCAGTGAGAAAAAACTATTCCAGATGAAACCTTCACCAACACCTCCAACTTCATAAATATTAGCAATCCTGGCTAGTATTGCCGGCACCTCCTGTGAGACCCAACACCTGGCCAATACTGATTTGTTTCCCATTGCTCAAGCATAAACATGAATTTCTGGGGTTTGAAACAAACTGTATCATGCAGAAGTTGCTCACTTCAGCCTTCCACAAAGGGATGGAGGGAAGCAGCCAAACCCATCCATTCTGCTACCCCTCTTTCTCTTTTTATGACTTTAGGAACATGCCTCAAGCCAGTGGATCCAGATTTTGCCCAAATTGAAATAACTGCTTTGGTACACTTTGTAAGAAAGAAAAGCTAACCAAGTAACAGCGGGTACAGCAGCTTTTTCTCTGGGATTCTCTCTCAACATGTTTTGTCAATGAAAGAAACCACATTGTTTCTAAATATTTCATTCTAGTAGAGCAGTTCAGTAAAACAGGCACAAGCCATTTTCTCTAATGCCACCTGAAGCTGAAAAAGAAGCATTTTTGAATGAAAGGAACACACATGGACACGCAGAAAAAAAGACAGAAGACAACAAGGCCCCTAAACCATTTCAAAATGCTATGAATCATTTTGTTATCTTCAGAGCATGGAACACTGGTTATAAGTCTGATTCACTCTTAGTAATAATTTGAAGTGCTGATACTCAACAAAGTTAAACCATATATCAAAATACTCACTTCTGACATTTTAAAGCTCTTAAAAAGAGAAGGAGACCTCACACTGACCCATTTAGGATAATGATGTTATTGCACTGTCTGCTCCTCACTGTCATAATTTAAAAGGGATGAAAAAAAATTCCAAAGGAGGATGTCACTGAGAAAAACTGAAACCCACAAGTACGTTTTCTTTTAACAGTGGCTTTTGTTGGGGGCAGGAGAGGGGAGGGAGGCTTGAGTATGGATGCATTCCCTTTCATATAGAGTAAGGGGGTCCTCTGAAAGTTGCAATGAGCACACCACTGTATATTGGATGACAAGGTGACCTTTCCTTGGGGAAAGGAAACAAGAAAATTTTAGTCTCTGGTACCCAGATCTATTAATGCATTTCCTTGCTTTTGCTAGGCTATACAAAGCTCATGCACATAAAGGAAGGACATTACTCTCAGATAAGAGAAAGAAGAAGGAAAGCAAGAAAAAAAGAATTGAAAAATTCAGTGAAAACTTTAGTCTGGACAAATAAGGGACTCATTTTTACCTCCAAAAAGGTTACGGTCACCAGACTAGCACTCACAGTTTCTTACTATGGGGACAAAAGAATACACCACAAAGCCAGTAGCGCATGTATCACAATTGGCAGCTGGCTTGAAAATGCTTGAGTTCAATTGACTATGAAGAATGAATTACCCTTATGTTTGAACAAAAAAACCCCTCAACCTGATCTCACCAGGCCAGAAGCACAACCACATTCCAGGCGCAATGTGTGACAGCGCACAGAAAGCGAATTTCAATTTATTCTGCACATTTGAACACACACAAAAGCCTATATGGTTCTCATTAAAATAAAAGATATCTTCAGTCATCTGAAGGAGCACAGAGTGATTTAGATTCTTTCATTCAGAAGAAATAACTTACCCTCCTGCTTGTGCTTCCCCCTGGATCTGTGACTTAAGTCCCCTATGCTACTTTTCATATTTATAAACAACCACCAGCAGATTAAAGATCTCCTCATATTCCTTCCACAATCTTTTTTTTTAATGGAAATTTCTTTGACAAAGTGCAACAAAGCATTCTCTCTGAAAGAAAGAGCACTACAGATATACACCACTTTCAGAGAGGACATTCAGATGCAACTCTGCAAAGTTTACTTAGATTAGCTTAACAATGTTCTCAAAAAGGAGCTATAAACCTTCCACGCAGGGTAGCTTTAGTGGTGGCAGAGGTTTAACAAGCTCATTTATTAATGACCAGTGTCTTTGGGGTGCTTTGGTGGACCTTCAAGGAGCAGGTGTTTCTGCCTCAGCTTTTTCCCCTGCTTTTCTCCCTGCTTTTCACATTCTCTGGCACATTCTCCTTGCATGCCAGGCTGGCCAGCGAGCTGGGTTCATCCAACAGACCCTGCTGAAAGGACAATTATGTGCTATAAGACAGAAATAACAGAATATCTGATAAAAAATAATAATTAACAGGATTACCTTTTTTTCAGTATTCACAAGCTTGCTCTTATGTATCTCTGAGTGAAAAAGTGATTGCAGTGTAAGTACGTGCAAGGCAAATGTGGCATGAGATGTGTCATCTGGATCTTATGTAGGATCAGTTCAGGCAAACAGTGAAGAACAAAGAACTTGATGGACAAATGAGAAGAATAGGTATCTATTTAATATCAATTAAGAAAAGACACTGAGAAATTAGAAGAGGGCTACAATTCCGAAGATCTAATGTGACCACTTTATTTTGGTGTTAGACCCCTTCCAATGCGACGTTTTCCTAGCTAGAACATCAGCATGCCTTGCAGAGGCTACTGCTTGTGTTTGAGAGAGACTATCAAACACTTTTCGAAAGATTATGCAAATGAGCCAGAAGGGGCTGAAAGACAGCAGGATTCTAAGAATACAATGAATTAAACATAACTGAAGTGCACACAACAGAAATCAAGAAACAGTCCATTTGCATCAGCTGTAGGTGTTTATGAAAGAAAACTATGTCAGTGTTTGTCATGTCACAGGAAGCGTTCTGGCTTGATTTGTAATTAAAAGGGAAGCTTAATGCATATAGCTACTTTAACATTATGTAGATAAAACTGAGGAAAAGTATTGTTTTAATTTAATTGAAAGGCAGTGATCTTATTACTTTGCACAGAATATGAATCTTAAAAAAACCCTATGAAATCAAATGAAAATTCTGCTTTCTTATTTTACTCCCTCCCAGCAAGTTAATTCAAATGCTATTGCTAGGTTTTTGCTGACATATCATCTAAAGGCAGGACAGAAGGGCTGAAAAAGAAGTATAATTAGCTAAGTCAGAACCCACCAAGAATTGCACTCCTAAATATTAAAGGAAACATTAACTTAGTAACAAATTTCAACAGGAAGTATTTTAGTGTTTTCAGGATGCAACAAAATAATGAACTACAAAACATGCTATAATACTATCAGTTCTCACCAGAACTGATTTAATGGGTGCTTTAAAAAAAATTCTCTAATAAAAGGATAAATTTCTTAAATCTCCTATAGCACTTACTTGATTTATATGATTCTGAAGAAAAGAAACCTTAAATGAAGGTGAAAGGAAATGCCTAGATGGAATTTATCTCACCACTTTAAACATCAATTTTTCATTAGGAGAGCCAATAATGGTGCCAGTGGCCACACTGCCACCCATTAACTCCAGAAAATTATTTTGCAAAGTTACAATGCCCCTGTGAGTGACAAAGATGCATTAGGTCTCTCCTCAGGAATTACATATGAACTGTATATTCCAATGATACTATAGGAAATCTATACTCTAAAAGACAATCCACCATAGACAAAGACATGCCTTGCAGCAAAACAAAACAAAAAAAAACCCCTAGAACAAAATCAAAACCAGAAAGTAGATCAATAAGCATTAACTAACAACCAAACTACCTTAAAAGGTGTAGGAGAAATACTAAGATATCATGCTGACCACAGCAAAACAGTTACTCCATTCTGGAGGCTGAACCCTGGCTCTGTCATCTTTACAGCCTTCATCTCCATATGGGTTGCTACAAAAGGGAAGTTGCATTCCAAAAGGTTTTTTTTTTCTTTTTTCTTTTTTTTTTTTTTTTTTAATGAAAGACACTGCATTTCTTTCTTTTCCTCTAGCAAATAGCTTAGAGCTGGAATGCAGAATAAATGTCTCAAAGACTCCTCTGTGCTGGAGGGCTTAGCAGAAACCCAGCAGTCTCAATATAAACCAGATGTGTCACAACATGTTTTGGGGGGAGAGATGTGTTTGCGCAGGGCCTGAGAGTGCTCAGGAGGGACTCTCTCTCACAATACAGACACAGTAACAATTAAGGAAGGTGGCAGTAGGCTCAGTGAAGATTTTCCAACAGGACTGATGCCTTTCTTTAAAGGACTCCCATAATTTATTCTTCAACGCTTTAACAGGGCCCTGACGAGATATATACAGAATTTAGCTTGCATTAAATACATATACTTTCAGAACAGAGAAGGGCCAAGAACCTCAGAGACCTTGAAGCTTTCCCACAAGGTCAAGCAGGAAAAAGTATGTGATGATTTTGCTATGGAAATCTGGAGTATTCTCAGGTTGACTGTTATCTTCACACTGTTTTGTCCTCCCCAGAACCAGAACACAGTAGCCAAATTTAATCCTGGGTAAGTACATCTCACTAGCTCCATATAATTCAGAATTATTCTCTTCTGGCGTAGACATTGCAAGGCACTTAAAGAATATATGCCTACCACAAGCGATCCAAGAATCTCATCTAGAAGCAATTAGGAGTAGGCAAGTACTCAGGGAAATTAGTCATTAGTTTGCAAATCCAGACTCAGGGAGTCTCTCAGTTACAAAAATCACTTTGGTTTAGTTCACTCAGTATTTGCAGGCGGGGGGTGGTCCTGCTTTTTTTTTGGTGAAAGAGCATAGGGATAATGCTGTACTGCAGCAGAAATTTGGAAGGACTTGCATAGATCATCCCACAATAATTTGTTTTGTTAGATGACGTAGAAGGAAGAAGAAAATATTTGGGAAAAATATTTCTAAATGAAACCGAAGAAAATGAAAGAAAAACAGAACAGCAGGAATACTCAAACCCCAAAAAGCTGGAAATCCAGGGTGTAGACAGATATCAGGAAAGAAGAAGGAATGGAGTGAGAGAAAGAAACAAATTTCTCCTCACCCCCTCTGCTCCCAGTTTTGAATTTCAAAATAACATGCAAAGGAGCTCTCTTCCAGACAATGTAACAAGCACACAGAACCACCCGCAGCAGGCAATCTCTGCTTCCAAAAACTCTTTGCACACATTTCGGGTCCAAAGCATGGAGAGCAAGCAATTAGCAAATGAGAAGCCCTGTCTGAAGGCAAGCACATTCCAAGTCCTGCTGTCATATGATGTGAATACACAACTACAGTAATGCCAATCTGGATGCTAAGTGAAAACCATCACTCTGCTGTGTTGCAGGCTGAACTTGACTTTCTTGCCTCACATCTGTCTATCGCCTCAGCATTACCACATCATCCTACTTCTTTTTTTGCATAAAGGGGAAGCTTGTAAATATGCTAGAGGAATGCTGGACGTATCCAGGAGGGACCTGTGGTTTCCCACAGGATCCTGAGCCTGGCTATAGGGCTCCTATGTGTTGTGGTAATGGCACCCATTGCATAAACTTGAGCAGTACTCTGCTACTGGCCAGGATCCCTCAGCCGACTCAGCTTGCAGCAGGTTGTAAAATGTGGAATGATCCATGTGGTGTCACAGTTGGAGCTTAAAAAAGGCAGGTATGGCTGTACTGGGTAATTGGTGGGCAGGTGGGCACGAGAGCTTGTCTGCCAGGAGCAGACACTTAGATACTTGCAACATTCCTTATCTATTACTTTATCAAGGAGCTGGGACCAATGCA
The DNA here is from genome assembly GCA_013400975.1 of Atrichornis clamosus. Classification (NCBI taxonomy): domain Eukaryota; kingdom Metazoa; phylum Chordata; class Aves; order Passeriformes; family Menuridae; genus Atrichornis; species Atrichornis clamosus. The sequence continues at coordinate 12,222 of WBMZ01013705.1, forward strand.
GTGTGATCCAGGCTGGAAATGGGCCAAGGAAGCAGCTATGTGGATATGGTGGAGGGAAGAAAAATTATAGGTCTGGGAACAGCAGCCAGGAGCCCACATCAGGGCACCAACGGTGGTGCCACCACTCTCCAAGCTGTACATTTTGGGAATCAGTCAAGCAGCAACTGATGTGCCAGGCATGGATGCACACATATACTTTGACTCCAAGTCAGGCTTTAAGCTAACTTCATCCTTTTTTGTGTCAAGCAAGCTATTTATTTGGCAGAATGATGTGAGAGAAAATGGAAACAGAGATGGAAGTGTTTGGCACTGTCAAGTGCACAGGGATATTTCAGGCATTTCTTAAAGGGTACGTTCCTGCCCTGGCATGCCAGGCAGCTCACAGAGCTCACTCTGCAAAGCTGATCCTGATGCACACTGAAGGATGAGTGAACAAAAGCACACGCGTAGCGTGTGGGGTGAGTGAGCAGCAGAAGCACACAAAGGGCTTTTGGAGAAGTCACGGTGTTAGGGGATGTAAAAGGTCTTCATCGAGCAGGTCGTGCACCACAGCTGGGACATCCACACTCACTCCCCATGCTGGGGACACGAAGGTGAAGGGAGCAGGTCAAGGGTCCTGGGTGCTCCCATGAATCGGGAGCTGAGGGGGAAGCCCCTTCAGGTCACCAGTGCAACCCAAACATCAGGGAGTGAGGGTGAGTGAAAGCACCAGGCAAGTCACCTCTCCGCCCTCGCTCCCCTACATATGACACGTTTTGAGCAACTCAGAAGTCACTTATGGATGACTTGTCTGTTCAGACAAATATATCGTAGATGCCTTGTCAGCAGCCCAGGAAGACAGCCTGCTGTTATTCCTGTCTGTGGGCAGGAATGACATGGCATGATGACGATGACATCATTTGGGAGACACACTTCTGAGATCATCTCTAGGAAATGTATTCCTAAAGAATCAGTCCAGCCAGGCAAGACACTCTTAGCTGCCAGCTAGTCATGAGAATAACAAACTTCCTAAGTAACTTACAAGTGCACATATTAAAAATTTCTTATCAATGAGGCTTGATCTAAAACTAAAGCTCCAACTCTATGAATAATAAAGGAAAGTGACCTGTACTCCTAAACTCAGCAGGGCCCAGGGCTTTGACTGAAACTCCTTTTCTTCCCAAGACTCTGTTTCTCTCCCTTCTGCTCTGTATCCCAGTATGAGTTTTATGGTTTTGCTATGCCAGAGTAGAAAACCCATCCTCACAGCTTGTGCTGCAGTATAGAGGAGGAGGTGGAACCATTTTGCTGTTTGGAAAGACGAGTGCCAAAAGACTGCATTAAAGAAATACTGCAGCAAGCCTAAAGAAATACTAGCAATTATATAGCAATTAATGTTACAGCAGCTAAAGCATCCTAGTGCTGGAAATCTGAAACACTTGCAGGTACACATGGATGGACAGACACACGGACACACTCTCCCAAAAGCCCATTTTAATACGTGCGTCTTGGTGACTTGAACCCCTCCAGCCAGGGAGTCTGAAAAGCCAACAAAAGGAAGAAACATAAACAAGTGGCACAGCTGTCAAGGGTGTATATCTGAGTATCCTGCAGTCACAGTTCTCCAGTTGATTTTAACGTTTTTGGTAACAGAATGTTTGACAGTAATATTTTGTATGTAGCTTTAAGTCTAAACAGAGCTTGAAGTGGGTGGACTACTAGAGCAGAAGGAACCAAACATAGACCTTCAGGACAGTAAATTTGTGTAAACCACTACTACAAACTATGTGCACTAATTTTTGTTTTGTGTTGTTTTGGGGTTTTTTTGCTAAGAGGATGTATTTGCTTATGTGACTACCATGTTCTGAACAAGAGGAAAACGAAAAAAGATTACAAGTAAAAGAAAAGTGAAATAGGAAGTTGAAAAACAGGTAAAACCAGATCTGAACAGTTTCACTTCATTACAATGGAATTCAGCCCATGGCTAGAGGATAAATGCAGGTAGCACAGTTCTTTCCTAAAGAAAAACAATACCCAAACCTGTCTTACTTAAGGAATTAACTTGTTGACTTTTCATTCAGTCATGGTAGTACTCGACATTTTCTTCGTCTGACAAATGGGTTTGTACAGGGTGTTTGGAAAATTGGCAGATTCACATCTTTTCCTCTCTGCTCAAATGGAATTATTATTATTACAGACATTCAGAACGACTCAAAGCTGCATTCTTTTAAAATATTCCTGATATAGTTTGGGTGACAGTGAAGGAGGGGTAAGGAGGCTGGGGAAAGGGTTTGATTTGTAACATTACATAAGGTCACAAAGAACCATTAAAAAATAATTAAACTAGCATAATAGAAGTACCAATTCCATCCTGATATATCATGGATCAAAGAGCTCCAAAATTTGGCTCTGAATTGTAAAATGAGCAAAAGGCAGTGCTGGCACTAGTGTACCTTTCAGACATCACATGTGTAGCACATGTGAGCAAATCCAGCCAACTTAAATACCTTTTGAGGTGGTGGTTTTGCAGCATTAAGAGTACTGGCTGCAGAAAAAGCACGGCACGTGTTTGGTTCCTGCAGTTTCAGGCTTCCTGCATGCTGTGGCTGCCCTTTGCTCGGCTCTGGCACCTGTCGCTCGCATTCCTTGGGGCGAGCCTGCTCACGGCAGTGTGAGCACTCCGCGGCAGGAATAATGCCTGCACATCGCACCGGCCCTGCCGGCCACGCTGGGGTGTCAGCCCTGGCAAGTCCAGATGCTCTTTTCAAATATATTTCATCCTTAAAGGTCTCCAAAATTATGTCAGAGCAATACTGTGTAGGTGGCTGAAGTCACCATTATCCCCCTCTGACAACTATACCACAACTTTTCTAAACTTCACCTGGAAGACCTTCTAACCCAAGCCTCTTTCAAATAGGAAACTATGAGGTTTCCTAGATTGCATTTTCATTCTCAGAATGACAAACAAGTTTCTGACCAAGTAAAATTTGAACTGTTATCATCTGAGTTGAAAATGATGGCAGATTAATTTTTTCTGCAGTGACCACAGCAAACTCTTTCAAAAACAACCTCCTCCAAGAATCCTTGGATTTTAAAATGTCATTTCCATTTTGTGTTCCTTGTAAGTGATGAATAAGATTACTCAAACTCTTAACAGCTCAAGTGGGAGGGTTTTCAAAAGAAGCTGGTTTTGTGGTTGTTACTTGCCACAGTATTTGAGAGGGGCAAGCCCAAAACAAAAACAGTGAACTTCCAAATGAAGCTGCATCAGAAAGAAGACATGAGAACTGTCAGAAGAGACCAATCAAACACAAATATCTTCCAAAATAGAAGTGTCTACAAAACCACTGCAGTCAAATTATTGAAGTTCAAATTATGCATCTCTTTGCCAGCCACTATTAGACAAGAAATTAAAAAAATGCATTTTAAAACACTTTCCTTCTGTTTTTCTCATCCTTGTCTCTCCTGCTCTCTAACCAAGTGAACAAACCATGAAATTATCTAGCTCCAAATCAACCCATCCATGCAATTACTTCACATTCCCCTGAAAAGTTTTATTGCCTAGCAGGAGTAAAATTAAAAGCTTTACTTAAAAGTTTGAAAGTTGCCGAAAGCCTATTTTACATTCTGGGACAAAATAGTATTGTTCAAATGTACAGATTTCATCACTGATTGAAGTCTCTTAGTATGTTTAAAAAGGAATAAATCAAATCCACAAAGTTATCCTGTGAGCAGGAATGTTTTAACCTAACCAAAAATGAGGATCTACTTCTCCTGAAATAAGGCTCCTTTTCTACTTCTTGTGCACAGAACAAGCAAAACTCTTGCAGATTACATTAGACCACCTGCAAATACAATTTACAAATGAAGAAAAAAACCACAACCACCACCAAAAAAAAAACCCCAGCAGACTTGCCAGGGTGAGACCTGGGGAATTGAAAAGTATGTGACATACAGCATCCTTCAGCCCTTTCCTTTTTCCAAACAAAAACAGTGTACTGAATCACATGCGACCGGACAGCTGAAGGAGAAAACTGTGTGTTGGTAACAAGAGTGACTTCTCTCAGCAATCTGGTGTCATTCAGTGAGGATGGCAAGACTAGCCCTCTGCTCCAGTGGGACTTTGCAGGCTGCAGGCACAGCCAGGCACAGCAATGAGTAGCAGCTCTACAGAGGCAAGGTCACAAGTTGATTCAAGAGGTGGAATGAGGAAATGCAGGTTTTGCAATTTCATAGGTGGCTGAGATTTCCCACTGGATTCCATTCTCTCCTTGCACTGAGAAAGAGACACGGATCCCCCACCCACATATTGCATAGCTGCTCTGATTAGAGGGTAGCTCTTTACTCCGTGATATTTATTCTCCATGGTTCTCTGGCACAAAATCTGTTTGTGTATTTGTAGAAACGGAATATCCTGCTGCCATTAGAGAGAAGGAAAAAACCCAACAAACCTCAAAAAAGCCGTACAACCAGAATATACCAAATGTAATTTTAAGATATAAGACATGTAAGATCTAAAACATATAAGAGACTCATTATCAGGAGACATACTTGATTGACTCTACCTTTTTAAAAACACAAAACCAACTCTTTTGTCCTCAAGCAAGACCAACCTCCTATGAGATGCAGACACTATGCTACACAGCCTTTTGCTCTTAAAAACTGTCTGGAAAAGTACTTTCCAGTAGCTCTCAGCAAAAATATGTATCAGCTTGTGTTCTGGAATTGGTGAATGATTAATGTAATTTGAAATCTAATCATAAACCCATTGCCACTTAAACATTTTAATGGAACTGACAAGTAGAACATACACTTTCAGCTAAAGAACTTCAATGCAGCACCTTTCTGCTTAGAAAGTCTTGGTTTTCAAACAGAAAAGGTAATACATGCAAAGAGGAGTAGACCCGGAGGAAAGCAGAACCTTTTAAGATGAATGACTGCAATGTTTCATACTGCTTATTCAAAAAGAGATTGTTCAGTTGACTAAAAAGAGATGTAGTTTATTTGAAATACCATGGTATATTTTGCTTTTCAATCTGCAAGTGAAATGTATCCTATGTTCTCTGCTACTATGCAATTATGTTTAGATTAGATGGATTCTTCTAGCAGACCATCCACCACATTCTTTGAGAAACTAGTGGCAGAACTGGTTATGGGTGTGAAGGGGAGTGGGGATTCTGTTTTTAAATGATAGGAAAAATACCAATAAGGTGTTTGCCTACTGGCTTTACACCTGAGAGATGGTAAAATTGCTCTTGAAGCTGCGGTTCTTGTGTGCTCAGCAGGCGCAAGGGTGAAAACCACAGCATCGTGGCATGAGCTCACCAAGCAGGATGAGGAGAATGCAGCTGGTCATGCACTTTTCCAATTGCAGATGTAGAAATGGGGAGGAATCTCTGTTAAATACAAAATAAAGAGACAGACAGAGGAGTGTGAGGGTCACCTTTGCACCAGGGGCTCCAGTGGAGAGAGACGTTTAAAAGCCACCTAACAAGTGAAAGCAGCACCTAAAACCGCAAATAAACTTGAGATATGGTATGGTATACGGTTACCACATATCCATGTATCAGGTCTGCTGTGGATGTGACTTGTGATCTGAACTAAAAACATGGGCAGGTAGTGCGTGTTTTATACCCTGTGAACTAAACTCCTTTCCCTTCTGCCCCATGAGGTCCTTCATCCCAGAAACCAGGGGGTTCTGAGCTCAGCCCTGCCCAAGGCTGGCCAGGGTCCTGGATATTCTGTGGCATCTGACCATTTAATGATCTATAGCATCCTTTAAGTGATAGCATGTTCAGCACAATTCAGGAGAGCAGAATTGCCTTATATATAAAAGGAGTTCAAGTACGTTTTTGCTGGTAAGGCATTTTACAGCCTTTGGTATTAAGCATTAAAGATGCTTAACCTGACTTGGAAAATACCCATTTGAACATTATCAATTAATAATGCTATGTTGACTGAGAAAGTACGGTCATACTCCATCAAGAAATGGCAGATCCAACGCCAAATGAAATGGGGATCAATTAACGTGATGCAAGGCTGCTCCCAGGTGACCCAAGAGCACTGAGCAGCAGTGTGTTTCACCCAGTGTTTGGAAAGATATGAACAAGCAGGGCTGGTACAGCTGTTTTGGCCTGATGCCTCCATGTTCTTGCTCTTCAGTCAATCTGCATCCACAGGAGTTGTAATTTCCCACCATAGGAAAATAAAAAAGAGCATCCCTGATTAGAGCATTTAGACATCACCTCTCTGAAGGGAAAGAGAATGGTGCTGTAGGTTTATAACAGGCAGGATATGTGATTTGAAAGAAGAGAGCATAAAGATAGAAAAAAGGCAGAATGGGGGGTGAAGAAGATCTAGAATAAGAGGTATTTGAGTAGCACAATGATGAGAAGCATATGAGCATCAACTAAAACAACCCTGCATCAGTACACATGAGAATTAAAAAATTTATGGGAAGATACTTTGTCAGAAAGGACAGACTTAATTTGATTAATTAAATTAATGCCTACACTTCCCACCCCTTTTCCTTCTCAGTCACACCTGCTATGCTGTATCTACATGAGATGCCAACAGAACAAAGTTATCTATTTACAGTATTGTTTGCCTGTTAGTCTATTTCCAGCTTCCACAAAGTATGAGGGATCTAGCTAAGAAATTCAGGAAAAGGCAATAGGATAGAAGACATGTGGCTTGGCATTCTACAAAATTAGCTCCAGTCTTCTGGCAGCTTCTGTTCCAACACCCACCCAATCCCCTCCCCATATATTTAACTGGAAATGGTCCTTCTAAAGAGCTAGTTGGCGTCTAGAAATCTAGCTATTAGACATTACTCCAAGAAAGTGAGGCTCATTTCTCTTGCAGGCAAAACATTTCTAATTTTTCCCTGGCATGTCATATGTTGGCAGAAAGGCAGAAGACAAAATGCTTTTGTTTGTTTCCCACATCTCAACTCTCGGACGGACTGCTCCACAAACAATACACATGGAGTTGTCATCCGTAAAATTTTAAAAATCATACCTTGATGAAGAAAGCGTTCTTTGATAAAGGCTGTTCATCTAAGCAAGAATATTCTAACATATAATGTCACCATATTTTGATACTACATCCTCATAAAAAACATCTAAATATATCTGGACTCTGATCTAGTACAATAAACTCTTCTAATTCCACGAAGGTGAATCTGAAAGATCAACATGGTTTTTCTGCTTACTTTAATGAATGCCCATAAATAATGAAGGTGGCCTATCTGTATATGCTCTGGAGGGACTGTCATCCATCAAGCCAATAATATCTGGTCAAACAACGTTCAGACATTAAATTAAATTCTCTTTGGAGAGAATTCATCAGCTTTTGCATCTCTCCTGTAGGAAACACAGCATCTCTCCCACTGATCAGCAAAGGAGTTGACAGGAAAATATTCTCTCAGCCATTCAGTATTGTCAGTAGAGCAGCACAGAGGAGAATCACGGTTTTGCATAGGCGAAAACTAGCTGGAAATCCCCTGGTAGCACTGCGATGCAAAGCAGCTGTGAAAAACAGAGGAGATTGATACTGAGAGCTTACAGTTAGTGAGTTTTAGGGACAAAGCTCCCTGTTCCCCAAGGGCATTAATAAGACACTCAAATGGCATAGGTAATGGATTGAGATGCTGCATAAAATCATAATATTTTTGAAAGCAAAAAGGTGTCCTCTCTCAAGGGATACTCACACAAAGATATTATGCATTTCATTTAACAAATATGCAGTATGCATGTACTATTCAAATACATAGCTAACTATCATAAAATTGGTTTAATAACCTTGGAAAAAATTTTTTTTTTACCTTCACTTTCTCAAATCTTTACTTTTCCAAAAGGCCAAAACCCAAGCCAAACTATTTCTAAACCCAAGAAATACCTCCCCTTCACCCCCTACTTTCTCACTCTTTCAACTCGTCTTGTGAAGAATTAATATATGGCTATCTTTTCCAGTTAACCACTTCAGAGCTGGAAGTTTAATTTCAGGGTAATCTTCCTTTAAAAAAAAATGAATCTGTACACAGGGCTGCACATACTAGAAAAGACTGACAGGTATTTTGGTGTATTTCTTTAAAAACAGTAAGAAATGATTTACACTCACCATTTTTTTATTAGTGTTTATAAAGTCAAATGGCAGCACTTATGTTTTAATAATATGCAATAAAGAGAACATCATTTTCCAAAGACTAGTCTAAATTAGCAACACTACTGAACGCTAAATGCATAAATATTTTATCCCAAAACACTTACACAGCCTGTGGTTTACAGCTCAAGAAAGCTGCACATTTGTAGTTGACCTGTGGTATCAAACCACAGTACATTAATTCTGAAATATATTTAATACTATTTCTACTTTCAGAAATACTCATTATACCTTTTTATAAAACAAAAAATAAAAAGATGTTCCATCTTAATCAGGCACCTTATGACCATGAGGCTGGCTTTGAAGTCCACCATTACACATTTCTCTTTCAAGTACTGTTAGAAATAATTTGTTCTTACTTTTCACATCAGCAATTGCGGTAGGTTTCTATCAATCTTTGGAAGACAAACTACAACTTAGAATTAGGACACCTGAAAGCAGGTTTAGGACACTGAATTGCAGCAGGGTGTGTTAGAGGATTTTAATTCCCAGCAAAGCACAAATAATGATTAAAAAGTGCTAACTTTCACAGCATGTATTCAATTTGAGTTGGACATGAATTCAGATTACTGTTCTAAATCCAAATCCATTTGGAACGATCATTCTACTTTCTGGTTTACACCAATGTCTTGCAAATTCTCAGCCCCAGGATTAATGGGATCATAGGATATCAAGTATTTCTCCCTTCTTTTAAAACCCTCCTCTGTGGTTTTCAGAAGAGGTGGTAAACAATTCACAAAGTCCCCAAAACAGAAACAAATCAGGTAACATTAATTCAGGGTGTTTTCTTTCCAGGAAGATGGCTCTGTACTACTACTCAAGGCTCAGTCTTATGAATGCCTAACAAAGTCCTGGCTCTCCTCCCTCTCACACAGTGTGACAGCTTCATTACTGAAATGCCAAGAGATATTCACCTTTCCTATATGGAACCAAATATTCAAAGGTGCCCTTTTCCTTCTGAGTAGCTTGAGTACTCTTTTTGATCCACAAGCATTTGGGCTCACCAAGTAAATTATGCTTATAATGCTTCTACAGAAAAGATTTTTTTTTATATCTAAAAATGTGTTTCAAAGCATAATGTTTAATCTCAAATGTGGAAGGATAGGGTGGCAGGAGGAACCTCACTTTGTGGTTTAAAATTTAACCTCAGAATGCAATTAAAAATATATGGAAGCTGATAATTTATCAGAACTTTGTCTCCTTTCCAAGGCTGCCTTCCAAAGCATAATTTCATTAGTACATTATTCTGGGAAAAAAAAAATCACTGTAAGTCTTAAAAGAAAGCTTCAAGTTTTTTTTTGACATTAGCTTGCTCAGCTAATGAGCTAACATTCCCTTTCAATTAATTCTCTAATTTGCCCAGGCAGTTAGCAGATATATACATCTTCATATTACCTGAGACGCCTTTCAAATTATTCCTTTCAAATTATTCCTGTGTATATACTATTTAATCCCTTTTGAGCCAGTGACTTAAAGTTGTTTTTAACCACTTCTTGCCCTTTCATCTAGTTTAAATATAACCAGCTTCAAAATAAACCCACCCAACACACCCAGCCTCCCACTGCAGTTCTGAAGCTAACAAGGGCCACAATGAATTATTATCAACATTAGGCTGATCACTTCGTATAAAAACCAATGCAAGGCTGTGTTTACGTCCATTACTGGTGTGGTTACTTAACAGCAAAGAGAAAGGGACTGAAGCACAAGGAGAGCAAACACTACATGAGGGCAGCAAACTCCTTAACCCCTGGGGTGGGGGATAGTTAGGCCAGGATAAGAGAGAGGAAAATGAAAAAGAGAGAAGAGGTTGGAGGGAGCGGGGCTGGGATGCAGAAAGGAGTTAGAGTAAAAGATCCTGCTGGAGGAGGTTGCAAGGAGGAGTCAAGCAGCCCGTGGAAGCAGAAAGTCTCATCCCAGCTGGAGGTGGTCCCTGACACATGACGGTGTCCATGCCAGACTGTTCCTCTGCTCCCAGTCATGGCTGAGCTCCTCTCCCTCTCCCTCCAAGTTCCCTGACAGTGGAGTAGAGCTGTGAGCAGTCAGGATTGTCCCTGGGCTGGGTCTAGGTCCGGGGAGTGGCTAGCACAGAGACCCCGCTGACCCTGCTTGTTCCTGCCCGTGCAGCACTCACTGCAGTGCCCCTTTCTGACCAGCCAGCTGTCTCCTACCTGCATAGATTAATTTTTTTACACCTATGCAGTTGACCCAAAATGTATTAATTTGGCGTGGAAGTAGGTTCCATTTCCCTAACAAGGGCTGTCCTGCTCAAGGCCCGAGAGTCCTCTCTACGCCACTGCTCCAGAGAGATTGTTGACTCTACAACAACATTATATCATACCTAGTAAGTTTAAAACAAACCCAGATGTCCCTGAAAGACTATATGATTTATGTGCATTAACAGCCTTATATACATTTTAAAAGCAGGCAGGATCCCACAGATGCCTAAAAGTTCTCCTGCCTCTCAGCTGTGGTCCAATTTTGGAGCTATGGAGCAAATGTTCACAGTTGCAGCCACCCACAGGAAGCTTCACCCACACATTCCCCCTGACAGACAGAACTGTATTCAAAATCAACACCCCAGAAGCACAACCAGCAGGTTATGCCGGTTGTATTTATCATCCACAACTGTGCTGCCACAGCCTAAACTAGTCATGCAGAAAGGCACTTACTCTGTAGCTTCAAAAGTCAGCTCAGGCTCCAAATTTGAAAGAAAGCATTTTGATCCTCCTAACTTCCCTCTCCATCTGAGGTATCCTGAATGCACTATAAAAGTCATCATCATATTTAGACCAGATCCCTTTACGCTTAATTCTTAATACATGTAACCCACTAAGAGACAAGTCCCTGGTCTGTGCCCTGACTTTTCCAGCTGCCCCGGATGCTCAGAGGGAAGCAGCAGGTTTAAGGAGGTAGGAAACCAGAGCACGACACTCTGAACAGGTACATATTGCACAACCTTATCAACTCATATCTTCTAGGGATGGCTGTATAATATGCTGCAATTTAGGCTTTATTACTGGCAGAGTAGTGTGTCCCAACCTGAAAATAGTCTCTCTCATTTGTACGGTATGTTTACCTCATTATATCAATTAAAATAATCCTGATCTGCCAAGAACCCCAAGGTGCCCGTAAGCACACAAATGTCAATTTTAGGTACAATTTTGGAATGCCATTGTTAAGCTTCTGAGTGCTAACAGATGCAACAATGTATATGCCTTGCTATTGTTAAAGCAGCAGTAGAAACATGCCATCTTAAAGGAAAGCTTAAAACATTAAATATATTGAGACTACCTGTTGGATTCCTAAGATATATTGGGGTTTTAAGAACCTTGCCTTAAGTAATCACTGTCTTGGGCTGGAAAAGAAAGAGTCCTCTCAAAAGGCAGATAACCTCTTATCCACTTGTAAAAAAGAGAGACATACAATGTGAAATGCTGAGCACCACCACAAAGAAAAACAAGCTCAAGAAGAATAGCATCCACTTATCTTTGGAGGCCTAAAGATCTTTGGCTTCACACTAGCTCAAGAGATTTTCATCCTTCCGCCTTTTGCTTGCTTCCCTGACTTTCATTTCTCCTTTTCTCCTGCACCGTATTCCACCCTTTTATAACTGTGCACAAAGTTGGCATTCTGTCTGCTCCTGCCTCCACTCCTCGATGGATGAAGCAAACTGAGCAGCTGCCTCTTGGTGAAGATAAAAAGTAGCCCCAGCCTGTCCTACCACCATCCACATTTTCTTTTCCTGCGCATGGAAGCCCATGCATCACTTCATGTTATTGTGGTTTTACTTCTGTAGTGTGCAGTTGCTTCAGGATTTGGGGTACAGTGCCCCAGGGGGGTTTCTGCAGCAATATTTTACACAAGCCTTGTTACCATTCTTTTTTTCATTAGTATTTTTTCCCTTTCATAAGCTTTCTTACCTTTTGTTGTGTAAGTAAATGAATAAACACATCAAAGATAAACAGACACTGCAGCTACAAGAGTAGCTATGCAGGAGAATATTTCTCGCAGCTGATCACTTTGAAAAAACCGAATTGGACCGCCCATTACTAGAATACATGTTTTGAATTACGAATTAAAAGACACAAAAGACAATCAATTTCTTGATATATGGAGAAGATATAAACAAGGTGGTCTGCAGCTCTGTAAAGAATTGCTTTTAATGTAATTCTATATATCCTCCCTTGCTCTCATTTTCCATACCCAAGCAAACAAAATAACAAGGACAGCTGAACTGAATTAGTGAGCATCCAAAAATATCCAGACCATCTTTCTTAAAAACACAGGGATGTTTCTAGTTTGCCAAAAGAGAAGCAGTATTTTTAATACTACTGTCCTCAAAGAAACTGCCTCTTGGCTGTCTGAATTACAAACTACTGTCTTAGGGAGATAAAACAAAGAATATGTGAAAATACAACTGTGTACAGAATGAGCAGCACGGGAATCAGTTGGCAGCCATATCTATACTGTCCCACATCATATTTTTACTGATTTTTATTCAAATCAATGGCCTGTAAAGTCAAGAGGATTTTGCCAGAGTAAAATCTCAGTGCTTAGTCTGGGGATTTGTTGGGTTTTCTGTTTTGTTTCGCTTTACACAAAACTTTTCCTCCTAACTGAGAGCTTGTAGTCATCTGCAAGGTATTTTTACCTTCCAAGACCAAGCTGAAATTTTTCCATGGGATTAGGGACAGAGGAGACAGCAATGGTAAACCTCATGTTGAAGAATGCTAGGGAAACAAAAACCTCGGAAGCACTAGTCACGTCGGAATCCAGATGTTAACATCAGAAGAGCTCTTGTGTGGTGTCAGGGTCCAGTGAAGACCTATTTGAAATACTGGGCCTAGTCATTTATTTACAACAAAAACATGGACAATGCCAAGACCCAAAAAACTGCAGGAATCCTAATCATTGCAAACTATTATTTGAACCAACACAGTGCATGTTTAGGCCATATACTGAGTATTTACAGAGTAAAAATCTTTTCCATCAAATTCAAAGGGAGTTAGACATCACGTATGAATGGTTTAAACTGGAAGAAGACCATGCATAAAGAAGGGAGAACTTTATGGTTGGCCATGATCATGCAGGGGGAGATTAAAATAGAACTACCTAGACAAGCAACTACAACGTGTTGCATTTGGAGATACTTTCTCACGGATAATACACACATATGCAAATGAATTAAGCAAGAGACTTTGTTGTTTCTATACTGTGATCATTTCTGGTTTTAAATGCCTGGGTGGTGTTTGGAAACTATGGGTAAAAGGTAACTTGGTAGAATGACAGAACAGATTTGGATTTTGAGGTAGGGCAGGGCATTAAAATAAAACCAAGTAGTATCTTCCTACTATATAAATGTAGATATGTTTTGAGAGACAAAAAGAACCAATTACATTGGTGTGGGCTGAACTAAGGAAGCATTTGTCTCGCTCTTTTTTTTTTTTTTAAAAAAACAATAAACCCCCAACCATTTCTTTTTTTTTTTTTTAAACAAACAATAAACCTCCAACCATTGCATCTTCTTGTTCTGCTTTGTTTTGTTGCCTGTCCAAACACACCCTTAAAAAACACAAGAAAGCCATAGAGGGGCTGTACAAGGTTCACTGGGTGGCAAGGCAGGCAAAGTGAAACAATAGCCAGTGCTTAGAACTCTCCCTTCCAACAAATTAGCCTGGTTTATAGCTTTGAAGGACATCTCACACTGATCCTGATGGCAGAGCTGTTTGCCAAGCCTGGGGAAAGAAGATCAAAGGGCAACCAGCATTTCAAGAGAAGGGAGCACTGAGCAAGTTCAGAATCACTGCCCTGTGCCTCCAGAGAAACAAGGTGACTGGCTGGGAGCACCAGCAAAGGAAAAGCTGCACCATCTGATAAAAAAGCACGAGCAAGTCATAATGGTCTGAAATACAGGCATATTTTTGCTCTGATGAACTGCAAAATACAATTTTGCAAGTGAGTTGTGGCTGTTTAGGAAGGACTTTTCCACTTGCTCCAGCCAGCTGCTAAATGAGATGCTCCAAGGGGAAGTTGTACAGTGCCCACCCGTCAGATCTACCAGGCCCCCCTGGGGCAGAGCCCAGGGGGCTGTCACCTCACAGGCTGCAGCATTGGAGGATGCATTTGGGCAGAGATGACAAAACGCCTCATTTTATCCAGTACCCAGCAAGAGACTGAGAGAAGGAAGGTATGCAAATGCTCCAGGAAACTGTTTCCCTTCAGAAGTGAAAAGCCACAGATCAAAGCTTACTTCTGCTATTACCCTGTATCAAAAAACATGCCTGCCATCATGAGTCAGAGACCTTTAAATAGTATTATTTAAGTATTATAGGCCTATAACTTCGGAAAAGAGCATTTTGATACTAAATGAATAAAGATATTAGCTTTATGTATTTTTATATATATAAATCACCAGTTGATGCAAAATGAATTAAAATAAAGCACATGCAATGCATCTTTGGAAAACTTCCACATGAAATAAAACTGAAAAGGCTAAGAATATTTAGTTAAGAAAGAAAATGAATAGAATTAAATCATAAACAATAGAGACCCAAGCACATCAATTCACCTTGTGAAAATTTGCAAGCTAATAAAAGAAAACACATTTTGAAAAGAAAATACTGCACAAGTGACTGACACTGTCATCAAGGCCAGTAAATCCACAGGATGGACACAAAGAAAGGCATTTAGTAGCTAGAAGAAAATTCCATACAAAGATGGCAGGAATTAAACCAAAAGCACCGACCTGGTTAGAGGATTGAAACTCAGATATCACGGGAGGTTTGGACAAGCTCTTTCTTCAATGGGCAGCTGGAGTGGCACAGTATTACCACTGCCCTCCAACACTTGCCACCCTGGCCCAGCACAGTCCATGGGGGAGCCCACCAAAGTCCCACACCTCATTTTTTCACAAGGTCATTGTTTTGCTCTATTAAACAAAGTATCTCCTGTTACTGTAATTCTCCTTGGGCTTTGGGGTTGGTTAGAGTTATCTAGTGGAGCTCACATCACCCCAGGTGGGAGCAGACCTGTCGCAGCAGGGACAAGTATGGCTCAGCTGTTCTGCTTGGCCAGCTCAGCCTGCCCACACCAGCTCAGCTGTTCATGGAATGGACATGGAGCTTTAGCCTAATGCACACACTTTTCCCTACTGCATACTGCAGGATATCATGTATTTTCATATTTTAAAAAGTATGCAGTGCTGTGTGACACTAAACATAGGTGGAAAATTGCGCTGGTATTGGAGGGAAAAATTCTTTGTAATATATTACAGATGCAGAAATTGCTACTGTTCTATACATTTTCCATCCTTGCCTTCTGTGCAAAGCTTGAGACTATCTCAAGGACAAAAGACTTTTCAGAAAGCTACCACCAGCTCTAAATACAATTCATGGAAGGCAGAAGTCAAAATTATTTTGACCTTAAATAGTACATCCCATTTTCTTCTTTATTGTGAATGTAAAAAATACGTGAAGTATAAGATAGTCTCAAAAAGTCAATTTGGACTGAGGCCTCAGGTGTAGCAGGGAAAAGGCTTATGTTAAAGAATAATCTGTTTACTACATGCATTTGGTAAAGCTTTCCCAGCATTACTGTGCAAGAGTTCTGAGGAAAGGGAAATGAACAGCTTATTTTTGAAGTGCTTCACTAGATTCAGCTTCAGTTTGAATATTCAGACTTTAAAGCAATCATTTTGCAGCCAAGCTTGCCTCCAAGTAGAAAAACTGGGTAGGTGGAGGAGAAAGGACCTCACAGATCAACTTTGCCATGTGAACTGCAGGCACAAGCTAAATAGTTCTTGGTCCCTGTTTGTTTATTTGTAAATAGAAATACGGTAGAAGAGGTACAGGTCCTTGCTTAGCTGTTTCATTGCTGAAATCAAAATGCTGGAGTACATCTTTCCTAATATTCGACAGCAACAGCATGGAAATACCTGTTCCAGTGAGTCAACTAACCTCTCTTTATCAGCTGAGAAAACCAGGCACTTGGAGAATGCAGTTAATCTTCTCCAAGGTGGTGAGCTCAAGGACTGCAGTGGGTAACAGTCCAAAGGGTTCATTTTTCCTCTGCTGATTATGAAGAAAGTCTGGATTTTTCAGTTTCTACAGCACTTGCATTTTCACCAAGAAGCATTTCATTCCATTCATGAAGAAAAAAAAGCAAAGCTCTTAGCGCTCCTGAACTGGAACATTGTTGTGAAAGAATTTAACACATTAGACTGGCAAGATTAAGGAGACTTGATGTGAAAGAACACAACCAGGCAGTGATGATGACAAAAGGGTAGCTTGACAGCTTATTGACTGAGAATGGCTTTCACATCAGGAGGAAAAGAATAAACATATTTTTTTGCGTGCCATATATGAAACATGCAGTAATATAAGTAACCATATGGATGGCTGACTCTAAAGCAGACCTTATGGATAACTGCAGGGTAAAAAATAAGTTTTAAGCCACAAAAGGCTTTTTAAGCATTAGGCCATCATCTGAAGATCATGAGGGAGATGGAAAAGTTATGAGACCAAAGATTCGGAGTTCAGAGTAGAGAAAGTCATGTCCCTCTGAACAGACTTGGAACCCTACTGCTTCTTACTTCCTTAATGATGCAATTTGGCTTGACCAAACCAATTCTGTCTCCTCGTAAGCACTGCTTCTATTATGGCATGTTACATGGTATGGTATAACCAATTCTCTGTTCTGTCCTAAATTTAAAAAATAGTTTTGTGTTAGCCAATACAGTTTCCGAAAGTTACACTAGGTCAAGCCCTACACAGCAGAAATGTTCTTGTTCTGAAGTGTTTTGATAAATTTTTATCTATTCTCTTCCTACCTTCTTACTGCTCCTGCCTTTCTGTTATGAATTGTTGTTTTCTGATGTGTCAGACTAATTGAATATATGCCATGCAGAAAGGCAGTTTGCTTTTGTTTGCTGTCCTGTCCAGCTCTAACCAATTCCTCTGTCAATCTTCTAAATATTCTCCTTCCATTTTAATGCTTGCTACAGCATTTGTGTTTCTATTAGTGATGTGTGAAATTCCCTCACACCCTTTTCCTTACCAGCCTCTGGCTACATGCGCTCATGTGAAGTAGAAATATTGACATGTACAGGATGGAGAGGACTGTGAACAGAGTTCGAGAATGCCACCTCAAGCCTGTTAGTCCATAAGGCACTTAAATTATGAGATTTGCAAGGGGTGCACTGATTGATCTGGATGCTGCCTGCTGCTTCAAAAAACCCTCAAAATTACTGTTTTTTCAGGGTGTTACCAAGGGATGCATAGTCCATTTAAAGAAGAACATAACGTATTGGTGGCTCATGACCTAGGCTAAAATTAAACTAAACTGAATCTGGAAATGAATTAATGTAAACAGTTTTGCATCAAGACTCAAGGGACTAAAATTAAAAGAAGGGAATTTTTTTCTTTACAGTTTGCTGCTACTTTTTTCACAATTATGAACAAAGAGCCACCCTTCAACAGAGTGCTTGGAGAGCATCTTTAAGAAGGCTCTTTCATTCCTTTTTGGGAACTTGAACAACAGCAACTGTGATAAAAGTAACTTCAAGTCACAATAAATACATTGGTCCCATTTAATTAAGGTTTTCCCAATACAATCTCTGTGTAAGAGGTCAGAGGAAAAGAAATTTGTGTACTACAGAGATCATACTGCCAGGTAGCACATTAAAAATATTTTCTGTGACTATTCCACAACAGTAAAAAATGTTTCTATAAATACACGAACAACAAAAGAAGGGCTCAGGAGAATCTCCATCTGTTATTTGATGTGGGGGGATACATAGGAACAAAGGATGAGAGAAAGGCTGAGGTACTTAATGCCTTCTTTGCCTCACTCTTTAATAGCAAGACCAGTTTTTCTCCAGGTATCTAATCCCCTGAGCTCAGAGACAGGGATGGGGAGCAGAATGAAGCCTCCATAAAACAGGAGGAAATGGCCAGTGACCTGCTATACTACTGGACACACACAAGTCCATGGGGCTGGATGGGATCCACCCAAGGGATCCACTGAGGGAGCTGGGGGACATGCTCACTGAGCCACTTTCCATCATTTATCGGCTGTCCAGAGCGGTCCCAGTTGACTGGAAACAACACATGAGCTGAGATGGGACTAGCAGAATGGCATGTGCACCAACCAATTAAAATGATTGCAATTTTTTTAGCTTTACCTAAGCTTAGCTGCAACTTTTCAACCTGCAAACACTACCTTTAAAGTCTTACCAGAGACACCTCTGTGGCACACTATTCTCGTTATGACCAAACCAATCTTTCTCTCTCTCATTCCCACTCCTCTAAATACAGTATAAAAGCCTTAGAGGTAGAAACAATAAAGGAAATGCACAGCTGAAAGAAACCTTCCCTATACATACTGCAATGCTATCATCCAGACCAGAGCAACCAGAGCTTAACATGTATTTTTCTTCAAGATTACCAAAACTCCAATGAATATTTCTTTTCTTTATCAGAACTAAAAATACTGTAACATTTTCATGTCAACAGTTACATATTTTCAAAACAGAGATCTCCCATTAGGCTTGTTTGTTATCAGCAAAAAGTTGTTTTGCAATATTTTGCCCTCCATCTCCTCTCCCTCGAAGAGCAACCACCAAGCACTGCTGATGTCTTTAATGTTTTGAAATATTTTACTTTGTCCAAACAAACATGGAAATCAGTTTTCATTCAAATATGCAATGAACTCGAGTTAGACTTACAAAGGTCTTTCCTTATTAAGTTGTTTTTTCTTTTCAGGTTAAAGATATCCATTTGTATTTGAATTGGATGATAGTCATGGTTTGGTTTGGTTTTCAAAGGATGGTTCCAATACTACCACTAAAAAAAAAAATAAATCAAGAACTGAACTGTAGCTAAGTGTGAGCATATTTAAAACTGAGCACACTGAGACCATGCAGGGCACTGTTGATCTTGGACCCTGAAAAGAATTTTATTGAAAGTTCAATGATCTTCAGGGGTGACTCCCTCAACTTCTTAATTTTCTGTGTTATCTCAGGACACTTCATGTACAGCAAAATGAAAAAAGAAATAACTGAGTCTCAAGAAAACTTCTTCAATAGCTCCTAGGTAATTTTTTCTATTTCTTCTTTTAAACTGACAAAATTTAGTGAATTGGGGAAAGGAGAGCAAGTACAGGGACAAAATAGCTTTCTTCAGGGAAGTAGTCTAAGCTGATGTGCAGTTTACTGTAGTCTTTTCTTGGGGCAGGAAATCCATTCAGGATGTAAATCTATAAAATATGGGAGTTTATAAAAGACAATGAGAGCACTGTGGGGTAAAAAAAAAAAAATGTAGACAGTGAATGTTGCCAGCAGTCCCTACTTGCTCCAGGTCTTCCCTAAGGGGCAGTCACTGAAGAGGAAAGTCAGGCACCATAGGCTGCTCATCACCAATATATATCAACATCTGTATTGTATCTACCTGGGGCCAAAACCAAACCTAAGATTGGTGGAGGAAGACTCTTCACTGCAGTGCCATTCTCCACAGCCCTTCTCTTTTCAAATCAAATTTAATCAGTTATGAACGCAGGTACTGTCAGGCAGCTAGACACAACATTAACAAACCATATGGTGATCTCCTACGTATTAAAGGGGGAAGCTGAAGCCAAGATTTTACAGTATGATTAGTGGTTTCTGGGTGCACAGCTCAAGGTGCTGTGAAAAAATGCTGAGTTCAGCTTCTGGAGGAAAAAAATCAGGCTCCTTTAACATCCCTTAAGCTAAACCAGCTTTGTGTACCCCAAACCACTATTTTGGGATGGTTGCCATGAAGGCCTTGAGAAAACTACCTTGGGAAATTAATTAAGCTGCAATACATCACATTTAAAAGTTGATGTGCTTGCTTCAGGTTGCACTTCGATCTTTGCTCAGCCAACCTCTGTGAGAGGGGTAAATGTGCATTTAGAGATGGGAAAAATAAAAGGTCTTTCCTGAGGACCGGGACAGGTGAGTGAGTTTCCACGAGGTAAGCAGGGGCGTGAGCCCACGGGCGTGCTGCAATGGCCGCAGTGCATGCTCTTCCCCCACGGTACACGCACAGCATCCTGCGGCCAGCACACATGGCGGGACCACCGCAGCCCGGCCACAGCTCGCAGCCCGCGCTCCCGCAGCGCCCGCGCACACACTGCCACAGGCTCGGCAGGGACAGGGCGCTGGCTGCATGGAGTCGCCTCGCCGGAGAGGGCAGCTCGCCCAGCCCAGGAGAGCAGTGGGCACATCTGGAGCAGGGTGGGCTAGGCCTGCCTGTGCTGTGTGACACCAAGCAGACACGGGCAGTGCAGGTCACCTGATCTGCTGTTGGTGACTGTGAGGAATAGAATCCTAAGCCACCTGACACTGTTTGGCTTTTGGCTAGGTCACTGTGTGCCTCTCACATACCAATGATCACTCAAACATCAATCAAACATTGTTCACTCTGAGACACAACAGCTACAGCTTGGTTGTCACACAGGTCTCTCTGCTCTCCATTTCTGCTTCCCAAACCAAAGGCCGTCCTTTGCTCACCTTCAGAGCAGCTGCTCGTCTCCAAGCCTTCTAGGGGCCACCAGTGCCTCCTGGTTGAACACCCAACACAGCAGTTGCCCTCCAGCAGCTGTCCAGTGGTACCAAGTGCCCACTTGGGCACTGTGCTGACTTCCGCTACCTTTGCTTCCTCAATGGACTGGGGCCCTGAGAGAGCTGATGAGCATCTTGGCTGTGCTTGTGGAAGGGGCAGAGATAAGACCAGGTCCACTTTCATACAAAGCTAAAAGATAAATCAGCAGAAAGGACAAAGGAACAAGCTGGACACTGTGATGAGTCTCTTCAAAGGCTGCTGAATCCTGCTGTAATGGAATGTAAGGGAGCATATGACAGCAAGGAATAGTTGTCTCAGTCCACTGAGCTTCAAGTCTCCCCCTCTTCTGACACCTAACATGCCCCCCAAATTGATCTCTGTGTGTAGGGGCCATATGAGATAACTACACTGCTTAGTTTCTCCTGGGGATACTCCTGCACCGAAAAGACACTGACAGTAAGAATCACTCCAGTCACCTCCTCTGTTCTCACACTGCCTGAATATCAAAAGGCAGCAAGACAAGATGCTTCCTTTGTCTTAATATTTAACTGCTTGTAGATCCTTGATGTGTTTATGGCTCAGCCTGAACCACCTGAAAATGTCTGTGTACTAGGCACACTGGACTCATTCAGCAGAGCCCAGTTTTACAAGGGAGATGAAGCTCAGCCTTCTTTTTACACTCACAGAAGACACACATTCAGACTTTAAAATAAACAAAACAAAAACCAAAACCCAAAAAGCAATCCTTCATATCCTTTGCTAACCAAAGATGCAAATCCAATGGCACTGGCAGACTGTTCTCTTTTCTTGATTCTATAAAGAGTTTCCATGCAGCAAATGTTTTATGTGCCTGCTGAATTCTTTCTTCTATGGTATTCTGTTAAACATTTGATTAGAAAACAAAATAAAAAATACAGTACTCTTGCACTAGCTGTTTTCATGTACGGGTGGGTTAAGAATCTTCTTCATAGACACAATACTTATAGTGTAACTATCCACCAAAGAAAAACGTGGAATTACTCCAGCAGTATTGAAGCGCATAAGCTGCCAAACCATTCAGAAAGTTAATAGATTTGTTTATGGACTGGACAAGGTTTAATTAAACTAGGCAGCTCTGAAGAACAGTAAATCCTCTCTCTTTCTGTCTTCCCCTCCCCCTGCTTTTTTTTCCTAGAGTATCTTTCTCCTAGTGGTTTTTCTCTTCCTAATAATCCCATCACAAATGACAGATATGTTATCAGTCATCACTGGGATTTGACACATTCTTAATACCTGTCATGACAGCTCTGAAGTCTGCATGCTACTGCATTGTATTCCAAAGCATTTGCAGGAGGTAATGGACACATCAAGCAGAAGTCAATGGCTCTGCTTTATTTAACTGCTGAAGGCTTGCAATATAGAAGTAGATGCTTAAAAAAGCCTAATTGCGATTATTCAAAATTACACACACAGTGGTTAAATACAAAACAGTATATAATGTGACAGTGTATTGCTGTGCTCATACAGAGTCTCTCCTGGTTCCTTGGATCTCTGCTTTAATAGAGAACCTGATGCAGAAGTGAGTTGCAAGTGGCTAGAACCAGAGTCAACATCAAAGGTGGACACCTGAATTGATATGAAGACTGTGGGATTGGGAACTGTGTCACTCACAGCAACTGTCACTACTGCAAAAGAGTAAATGCAAGTGCATTTACATGTGTTTGAAGAGTGTCTCCCTGATGGGGACACAAGGAAAAGACAGCATCTTATCACTGAGCAGTAAGGAAAAGGAACACCAGCTAAGAGGTTTTGTAAGAGTTCATTGCTAATGTCTGCTGATTTCTGTGGACATCTTAAAACAGGCAGTGTTGTTTTCCTTCGTTCAAGTCCTCAAAAGAACTGTAACAGATACAGCACCCCACAGAAAAAAATTCAACACAGAACTCTCCAATCAGATATGTTTTCTTTTGATCAAATTCTAGTACTACTTCAGATGACTCTGGTTGTCTGTGTGTAATCTTTTCAGGCACAAATATAAAATAATTTCTTACTGTAACATTTCTACCAAGCCTTAAACTTGCAAAAGGCTTTCTTTCAGTTGAGCTCAGCTGCTGCAAAGCCTCATATAGCCACAGTCTCTGCCAACAGCATATGAGCTGCATGACAGCAGTGCACTTTGCCACTCGTAAATGCAATCACTTGTTGTTCTCAATGCATTTACAATTTTGCACAAAAGCAGAAAAAAACCACCCCCAACAAAAACAAAACCCCCACACAGAATAGAGACAAAGCAGTCCTGTGTAACTCAAGGCGCTTTGAGCATGGCAATAAAGCCAAGGCAGAACTGTGAGCTGGAGTCAAAAGGAAATGTCCCATTGACATAATGAGCTTGGGAGCAGGTCTGGAGGGAAGAAGACAGGCAAAACAACAGTCAGCCACCTAAGTAATTTCATGTTCTTTGGACAAAATTAGTTAACGAGTATGTTGTGGTTTAAGAATCTTGAGGCATTGTTTGCATCTACAAGATATGGAAGAAGCAAACTGGTATTTCTTACAGTGCAATTTTATTTAAGAGAGACACAAGAGTAAGTTTTGCACCTGTCAAGCACTCAAGAGCAAAGTGATGGCATTTAGAGGAGTGGGAATGTTGTTCTCAGGAAGCAGCAAATCCTATTTCAGGGATCTGAGCCACTGCAATAACAGCATTGGTTGAGCATAAACTCATCTTGCCAGCTGAAGCACTTTCAGAAAAGCTGAAAGGTGAAGTTTGTGTCAGTAGGCTTCTCACCAGATCAGATACTGCCTGTTCTTGGGCAGCCAGCGTAAAAACTTATCACAAACAAACTTGGAATCATATTTTCTGATCATGATCTTATACCAGTGCCTGTTCCAGATAAAAATTTGTGCTGTCAGCTGAGCTTGGCTTGCATGGAGGCAAGATCATGGCAGCACAGCCCCATTGAGAAGTCCCAGCAAATATTCCCTTTTGGCTTCACTCCAAGGAGCATTACTTCTTCTCCTGCTGCCTGCACTCCCAGTTATTCCTTTCATATAGCATCTCAGCTGTAAGCAAATCAACATGCCAATCCCTTGGGACACATGGCTTAGCTTATACTTAAGACTTGCCATTCTGCTTTGTGCTTTGGACATTGATTTCCATTGTCTCAGCTATCATGCAACAAAAGCGCATTTAATTGCTGTCTCATTTAGTCTGGGGGAGAAGAGGAGAACAACTTTTTCCAACCCTGATTGATGGCAGCCTTCTAGCACAATACTGACTTACTAGAATCATGATTTACATGTGAAGTTCAGTGCCACACAAATGAATCAGATTTGCAGCTATGCTTACTTGAACAACTTAGAGACAAAATGTTCACATGAAATGAATTTGCAGAAATGCTTACACTGGCCACCCATTTAAAGAGAAAACTTCAAAGATCAATGAGGTTTGTTGAAAGCTCCTGGAAACAAAAGAGAGTTTAGTAGAGATCTCATAGTTTTTGTTTCACTTGTCAAGCGTGCTACCATGTAGGTGCTATAAAGGTTGTCAAAAAAAAAAAGAAAAAACACCCAACCAACTGGATTTATACTTATTTACATACATTTAACATTAGGAAACACTTCATGTCCACTAGGCATCAAAGTCACCAATTGCATTCTACAAAAGGCAATGCTGAAGAATCCCATAAATTGTTTTCCCCTTCTCGTGTGAGAATTTCTATTTTCTTTGTGACGGATGGAAAGGAGAAAATTAATATCCACATTTAATATCCTCCATGTTCTGGAGAGCAATAAGTCACATGCCTTGGTGTTCAAGCCAGGCTGCTGACAGTGGATTTTAAGTACTTGTCTCACTTTATTAAAAAGCAAAATGATGCAAATTTCCCTTTCAAAAGAACAGACCTCAAGAAACAACTAAATTAGTGAAAGCTTCTTGAAACAGCACCCTTAATCAGTCCAGTTATCTGAAACTTGCTGTAATTTCAGTAAAAGTTGATGTAGTTTGATGCAGTTTATCAAAACATTTAATAATTGCAAAATCTAAGATCAAGGACCTTTTGAACACCAGGCTTTCCAGTCAGACATAGAAAAAGCTGAGGCACTGGGTATTATCAGACACACCTTTGTACATTTTTTGGAAGATTTACCATGGGAGAGGCAGATTGAGAAAGGCAGTGATGTACAGCCAAACACGCAAGCACTCACGTTGTGTCCGCTGTGTGGGATCATTAACCCTGGCCAGGCAGAGGCTTTCTAGACCCATGTTAGCTATACCTGCAAAAAACCACTTCTGACTACTTTCAAAACATATCCTCTGTTAATCACATAACTGGTTTAAAATTCCACAGCAAAATTACTATGTAATTACTTGCTTTCAGTGAGTCCACTCCTTACATTTGCATCCCCCACAGGACCCACCTTTGTTCCTCAGTGATACTCATCTTTCCTGATGTGCTTTTCCAAATAAGCTTAAATAGTGACTATTTCTGTGTGATTTCATGCTTTTCCCTACATTTCAAAAAATCTTTACTTTAGGTACATAAATGAGTGTGTGAAGGCAGAATGTACATTTTTGGTTTAGAACAGCTGTCTTCACCTTTATTCATTCTGCAGCTCACATGGAACTGTATCTTTATCCCTCCTTTTCCCATTTGCCTTTAATGGAAAAAAAACCTTAAAACCCAGAAGCATCCAAAACAAAAGAAACAAACAAACACTCTCCCCTCCTCCAAAAAAATCCCACCCCCTCTAAAATCTAAACAAAAGCCCTCCCAAACTGGCATGCAGCCAGATACTAGTTAAACACTAGAATACACTTGTTTCCTTAATTTGGCTCTTTGTAAATTTTATTTTACTCTCCCACAATTTCCCTTCTGTATGGTGTTGGGCAGGAGACGAGACACGTGTTTCTCTTGCTGGAAAGGCTATGTGATCTCTTCTGAAAAGTTCAGTTCATGGACAATTATTACTGGTAGCCGATGAAGACGGCACACAGGACCTCAGCGTCTCTCCTTCCCCTCCAAGCTCATGCCATGCTGGAACCAGAGCTCTCAGTGGCAGCATCTCCAGGAGCATCACCAGCACCAAAAAAGCTGTCAAAATGGATTTAAACCACTTTGCAGCTAAAGAACAGACTGAGACCCATGTTTGTGCAACCCCTCTATCAATCTCACTTCAGATCTCTTTGGCCATTTGAGAATAAAGAAGGTTTTACAAGCTGGTTTCTGAGAAATCTGCCAAGTCAACACATGCTAATCAATGTGAACAGGTCCTGGAAAAGTAGTTGATCAAATCTCTCCGATCATCCTCAGAGTCACAAATCCGCGCACCTTCGAGATTCAGGTCAGCCACACAGCTGCTCAGCATCCCCTGGGAGACTCAGAATGTAAGTGCAAAATTAGGGCAAGCACTAGCACAGCAGTAGGCTGCAGCATGTTGCTGGCAGAGGCACAAACCTGCTCCTCTACCCAGCACACCATCTATAAATAGGCTTATGAATACAGAACCTCTGCCAAACTATTCTTGCTTTCTGTTTTTTTTTTTCCTTTGCTAATTTTTAATGCCTCTTGCAAGACTGGCTCCTAGAAGTTTTATCTCCATTAGTAGTAATTAACATTTATTAAATGCTCCAGCAAAGTCTGAAAGTCTTGATGAATAGCAACAAATTTGTTTAGAAATCCAGAATATAATTTTGCATTTAGAAAACTCTAATGTATTAAACAAAAAGGAAAAAATTATCTTACCTGAAAACAGGAAATTCACATGAGAAATATGCATGCACACCACAGCTTGAGAAAGAAGAACCCACTTCTGCTGGGACTTTGGGAGGAGAGAAGGCAACGCCAGTGCTTACTCTTGTTCAGCTGTGCTCCAGCGGGTACCAGCTGAGCCCAGAACTGAGCCCTGGACTGTCCTCCTCACTCTTCGCGCCTGGAACAACAAAACAGGCTCTCAGCCCCCTCAGTGCAGCAGCAATGCAGCATCCCACACCCAAGACACAGTGATGGATGTTTACGTTGCCTGACTGCTGGAGATTCAACACAGCCTTATAGAAGGGGAAACTCATTACAGCTGCCATAATTGATAAACATGGTTCTCTGCTCTTCTGTACTGCAGGTGCCCTCTCAGGATATCTTGGGGACATGCAAAGCACTAGAAGGTGATCTACAGAGCATCCTAACTCTGCCTTGGAGTGGCCACTTTTCTAGAAGATAACAGTAGACCCATAACAAACCTGCTCAAGCCCAATCTGTGGCAAGAACACTTTATGGCAAGAATTTTGCTTTGAGCTGCCAGCGTTTGGGTGACCAAACTAACCAGGACTAATTTCCAATAGGAATATTAAGCAAGGACTTAAATTACCTTGTACTTTCATCTAGTATAATTCTCTTGTATCTGTTTTTCCCTTTCCCTCTCAACCCTTATGTATTTCACCATTCATTTTCAAGGATGGATACCTAAATGAAGCTCTTTATTAAGACTCAATTTTCAAAAGCAATGTCACCTTGCAGTTTCCCTTTGCTTCAGAAATTAACTTCTAGGGGAATATTCTTGAAAAGCCTACATCTATACTTATTTAAACTTTCTGGGGAATAATTGAGTATGGAAAGTAAGGTTTAGTCTTATTAAATTTTTATTTCCATCTAAAAATAAAAGGAAATGCATAGTAAAGAACCAGGAAAGCTTCAGTCTCCCTCTTTTTTTTTTTTTTTAACTTCAGGTGAAGACAAAGGAGACATATTACAATTAATATTTTTTCCTTTCAGAAATCCCAAGAAACTCACTGTCATATTTTAAAATTTTGAGCTATGTAGAGTCGACTGCTAAATACTTTATATGTTCTGAGCTAGCTGATCTCACTGGCCCTGATCTGAGCTATAGGAATACATGACTTCTGGTGGTCCCTTCCAAGTTATCCTATGACTTTTTTCAAAGGGAACAAAGACTAATTTGTGCCTTTCAGAAGCATAAGCCAACATTTTTTTTTCATGTTCGCCACCACTTTTACTGTATGCATCTTTTCCAACAAGGAATCTTTCAACAGTCCAAATCTATAAGCATTTCATATATGAAAACTCTTTAAAAGTTATTTCAATCTCAAATTATCAGAAGTATCTTTTCACATGTCACAAATAGAAAGAATTTAATGCATTTAGGTTAAACTAGTCTGTAAGAAAACTAAGATATTGTATCCTATTATGTGCATTAGGTAACACAAAGGAAGAAACTGGGGGTAAAAGACAATGGTGGTATTTACTGTAGAAGAAATACCAACATTTCAGTAATACATTTTCTACCTGCAATTCTGAAGGCAGGACACTATTTTCGAAATCAGCTCTCATGTCACATGGCTGTCAGACCTGTCTGCAGCAAAAGCAGTGGGATCCCTTGCATGCTCCACTCCTCTCCCTACCAGCACCATCCTCCAGCAACATCTTCTCCCTCTGCCAAGGCACAAGGCCATGCATAAGCCCACAGCTCTTGTGGATCATCACACAGCCACTTTCCAGCCCTGAACTCCATCTGTCTCCATCATGTCCATGAGTCAAACATTTTAGCTGGCTGACAGGTTTACTCCACAGTAAAATGCTGACTTTACTAAGAGACTCTCAGAAGACAAACTTTCTGATGTTTTTTTCCCCCACAAAATTCTTAAAACATCTGTCTTTCTTGGTCAATAGTAAACACAACAAAAATTTGGGCAATGCAGAAAGATCTTTTTCTGTTTCTCTGTGTACCTGCCCTCAGCAGAGAGGAACAGACATTATTTAATAGATAAGATATCCAAGGAATAAAGTGCAGGAATTCCAGTCCTAAAATACCATAAAGACAAGATATTAAAATAAAAAATAGACCTTTTCCGTCATTAAGGTGGAGGAACAACATACAGAGTTGGAAACTTCTCCTCAAATCTAATCAAGCCCTATTCCTGTTGCTCTGACACTTCTGCCATTGCTGTATTCTCCCTTGCCCCTTCTCCAAGAACTGCAGATGTCTTCTCTCTTAACCCCAGCGACACACTGGCCATCAGACTCACCGGCTGCTACTGCTGCAAGGGAACACCAAGACAAGAAAGGGGTGATGCCCTCAGAAGACCACTCACATGGATCTACCAAGTCAGTGGACACATTCTTTCTTCTCTCGTTTTTTAAGAATCACAGGAGCTGCTTTATTCTAATAAAATTATTTCAAATAAATGAACACCATGACCACTTTTAAGCTGAGCCTTAGCCTCAAACAGAGTCTGAAAGAGGTTTTTCCTTTAGGAC
This sequence comes from Atrichornis clamosus, assembly GCA_013400975.1. Classification (NCBI taxonomy): domain Eukaryota; kingdom Metazoa; phylum Chordata; class Aves; order Passeriformes; family Menuridae; genus Atrichornis; species Atrichornis clamosus. The sequence goes on from WBMZ01013705.1 coordinate 41,191, forward strand.
ACCCATAGTTTGCTTCAAAGCTCATTGTTTAAATAGGAACAGTTGAGATGCAAGGTCAAATTTGAGGATCCTGGGAATAGCTGTGCATGATGGGCAGCTGGCAGCCAGGTCTCCTGCAAGGATGCAGTTCTGCACATGAAGTCACAAGAATGAGATTCCTAATTATATGCAGTAACCAACGCATGGAAAAGAAACCAGTTCATGAGTTAAGTGTCCAGCATCACAGCGAGGAAGCTTTATTCTCTTCTCTGGAAAGAGGACAGTCGATACTGCTCATATCAAAGCCTGGCTCCACAGCCCCCCAGGCTTAATTAGAAGATCATGAAGAGTACAAAATGGCATTGGACACAAAAAAATGATCATTTTTCAAGTAAATTTAGTGGAGTGAGAACTCTTACATTTACAATCCACACTCCCTCATCCACCCCTTTTTCCTTGTTAATGATACAGAATTGGCTGCAGATGCAACAAAACCTGTCAGCAACTGCAGGGTGTCCTAATGCGAGTCTTGCCTATTACTCCAGCTGTCTAGATGAAGGTCACTGACACTGCTAACACCTCTGACATTTTATAATCAATTGAGAGCATTTACAGAGGAGAAAATACCACTAGCTTTGAACACACACAGAAAGAAAGAAATTCTTCTCAATTAATTTTAAGCTTGCTCTCTTTGCTAGCCAAAACATGAAACATGAGGTAACCCAACAAGCCAAATATTAGTGAGATTGTTTTCTGGCACCCAATGCCATATTCTGTTTGTATATAAACAATTGTAGTTTATCCATCTCTTCTAAATAACTGCAGTATGAATCATCATAAGGACAGCAGCAGAGAAAACTGCCAAATACTTGTAGCCAAAGAAAAATAATAATTTAATTTGAAAAGCAACTATTAATATTAGACTATCAGCATGTTGCTAACTCCAAATATTTGAGAAATCTAGTATTTTGTGGGTTAGACTCTTGGAAGATGAAAGGGGCTGACCTTTTACCTATACCTTCACTGTTGGTAAAGGATGATGAAGCTCTTGCTGTCCACTACACATTCACCTCATGCCTGCTTTTCAGAACAGGAACAGAAATTGCTGCCTTTTAAACCAGTCTTAGTTGATTTTTAGCCAGCTACAATATTCCACTGTTATAGCTGAGGACGGAGGGCTAAGGAAGAGATTTTCAAACAATACTTTGTAAACGATCCACAAGTCCTGTCTGATTTATAAACTATCAATGTGCTCAATGAGTTCAGCAGTTGGGAAGCCCTGGGTTTGACATTACTGTCCTTACCTGATAGTTCAAAGCAATTATTTTGAGTTAGTACAGGGCCTCAGAGAACACAGGGACCTCTAACTTAAGACCTCCTAAAGACCTATATTTCAGTCAAAATTCTTGCTGCTGACAGTCCTCATTCTCCAGCTCCTAATTCAAACGATCAGTCAGCTCTTGCATTTCACAGGAGCTCATTGTTGTATATTGTAATGTTTGCATCAAATACAACTGCCGACGGCACTCCAATTTCCACTAGTAATTATCATTAGGAGAAAAAAAAATGGTTGTATTCTTGTCCAAAAAGAACCATTTCCTGATGTTTAGCATAGGCAGGATAACGGTCACAGGCAGCATCTTGGCTCAGCAGGCAAAACTAGTAGGTGGTAAATGAGAGTGCTGCTGAGGGGACAGATCTTTTTCCAGGGGGGAGAGGGGGCAGTGTCTGCTAAAGGAGGCACCCTGATGGCAGGAGATTTATGCATCCACTCTTGTGTCAGTCTAGGAGGAGGGAATCATTATGCAAGGCCAGCTGCAGGGGTGTGCACTGCTGTCGGGAAAAATTAGAAGTCTAGCAATGAACTATAAAGAAGGAAGAAATGACAGAGTGAGTGAAAACTCCATGATAAACTCATTTACGCTCTCTTCTCCATGGGATGAAAGATGAAGGATAATCTCTTTGGCATATATGTTGGCTAAGACACAAACAAATATGCCTAGGTACGCTCAGGCACACGGCCCGGAATGTGCAATGACAGTGTCCACCCACAGGATCCGTAACCGCACAGGGTATGGAGCAAGAGTCCTTTCTCAGCACATTTATCTAAGTTCTGGGGAAGGATCATAGCACACTGAGATGCTTTGGATCAGAAGAAATCTCATCTGCCTCTGAATGCCTTCTTTGTATAAACACCTTGGAAAGAAAGCTTTTCAATTTGAAAACCCTGGGGGAGTGTAGGGGGTAGGGGTGGGTACAGAGAAGAGATGACAGGACTATAAAACAGTGAAAAGCACCCAAACTAAGGCTCTGGTATTCCACTCTTATTTGAGCAAACCATAACTTTCAAATTTTATGTGGCATTCCTTTTCCTAAGAGAATTTCTGTCTGAGTTGGGCAGGTCTACATAACTTCTTGTCCTGCTTAAGGCAGAGGTGGATTTTTTTCTTTTTTGTTAATACACTCACAGATATGAAGTATTCCAAGTATTTCTTCATTGTGTTTGGTAATAAAAACAGTAAGGATCTTGGGTTATACTGGTATTGGAAAACAAGGGAATAGGGAAAGAGTAGGCAAGGAAAGAAGTGCTCTTTAATACACTCCCAAAATTCCCTTGTTACAATTCAACACCCAAGCCAAAGAAGGGAAGTATTTGGTAATTTTTCCTTCTGCCTGTCCTGACCACTGTTAAAGCCTAGGGGCTGGTGAAACTCTTCCTGGAATGCTAATGCCCTGCTGAAAGCCAGAAGGTACAAAATGGGAGCCGTTTGGAGGACACTTTCCTGGGGGGAGAAGGGAGGGAGGAATGTACTTCAATACCTTATTTCAAGCTGCACATAGGAACACATGGTGTTAGGCACATTTTTTTTACCAGGAACAGAAGAAATACCTTTTGCTCAGCATGCTAACATTGTAAATTCTTCCACTGTATTCCCTTCAGTGTAAGCTCTTCAAGATACAGTTTCATGAGAAAGGTTTGTCAAATTAAGAGTGTGAGAATTAGGGAAAACAAAAACAAACCACAAGCAGTTCTACTCTAAAAGTTGTCCTTTTCCTTTCTACTATACATGCACATTCAGAAATATGGGTATTTATTTAATTAACTGCAAAATACTTTGAATCCATTTGCCTTTTTTTAAGGCAGCTCTTCTCTAATATTGTTCCCAGTGGTATCATCTATCAAGTGTAAAAAAGATTTATGCTACCAGGTGTCAGATTAAGACACCACTGACCACATTGTAACTACCTGGTATGTTTACAAGCATTTACATCAGGACAGTGTGGATCTAACAGCTTGAAAACCGGGAAACACTCAAAAATATATTAAAAAATAGCACTGCAAACCCCCCACACGTGAGACATTGTTTCATTAACATTGTGAAGGTGTAAATGGGGTACTGAAGTGAAGAACGGGGCCTTCAGATGGATTAAAGTAAATGGAAGATACCTACAAGCACAAAGGCTCAAAGAACATAACCCTGAAGGCCACTGTTATCAAAGTTATGTGAGAAAATGTAGAAATAAACCACAAGCTTTTACAGTGAGTAACAGAAATAAAATTGGCAAATTCCTAAACTACAAAACTATTTAATTGTCAAAGCACAAACAATACTTCTTACAGCTATGTGGTTATGTTTCACTTCTTTTTTCTTAAGGAAAGTAAGGACAGGCAAATGTATAATTTTAATATCAACTCAGGAAAAACTTTCATAGTAAGATATCAAATATATTATGGGAAAGGGAAAAGGAACACAGTTATTTATCTGACTTGAAAACAGCCCAGTGTCAAGTTAATTTAAAATTCAATTTCAGTTTAAAGCTTTACAAGAAAGAAAGAATCCTATGTATCATAGGTTGTAAATTGAAATCCTAGCAAGGTTTTTGTCTGCCAGCTAGCTGTGTATCAGCTATAAAGCCAGACTGCAGGTGCTTCTTTTAGGAGATTGGGCTGCAAGGCTCACATTCAGAGAAGTTTATCATTTGCTCTTCCCAAAGGCAATTTATTTAAATTCTTTTTTCATAGTCCGTTAGTTAATGGAAAGCAGGCGTTTCAATAATCCAGAGGTAACTTCTGCAAGGTTCAGTATGTGATGCAAAAGCACAGAGGGTCCTACCCCATGGAAGTCACCAAGAAGGTGTATACTCACATACATATATCTTTTACAAAAGCAAACAAACAAAAGTAGTTTGTCTACAAAACCAGCTTTTAGGGTGACATGAATTTAATAAGCAAATAAAGAACTTTTAGAATTTTTTCCCCTTTCTAGAAAATATGTCTACACAAAAATACTTCATTTAAACTCCACACAAAACCTTGAACACGATGGTTTGAGGGAAGAGGCAGGATGCTTTTCCCAGTTTTCTCAGCTAAGGGATAAATAATTCTGATACAAACAACATTTAATTCACCTCTAGACTTTAAACTGAATGAATGGCTACTCAGATTTCATACATTTTATGAAAAAGGTGACTCAAAGACAACAGCTGGACTTCCAGCTTCAGAAGATTCCTGCAAGTTGCACCAGCCAGTCTGATCAGAAAGGCAAATTCTGCTCAGAAAGGCGGATTCTGCTCCTCAGCCATCAGCCACTAACAACCCAGCTGGTCAGCGGACAGGAACAGGGCTGGAAGGGCACAGAAAACCTGCACCAACAAAGAAAATAAATGTATATCCCTGACCTCTGCTCCTCCAAAAGGAAGGCAAAGAAAAGCTGCCATTTACCGCAGCTGGGCTATTTTTATTTAGTCACATAGGCCTTGAACCTCCTTGTACAAACACTAGGAAACCTCAAGACCTTGCTGAGGGAGCAGATGAACACCTTGAAAGCTTTGGTTTTGTCAAAGTGGAATTTAAGGTATGTGCAAATTGGTACTCAGGAAAGGGTAATATTTGAGGACATGAATTTATCTCCACTGACATATCCACAGCTGGGAATCAGTATGAACAGCTTCCTCATGCTGATCCATTTCACTTCTGTTTGAAATGGAAGGATATGGAAAACATTATTAGAGGTGATAGAAGAGTGTTTTCTTACTGCAGTAATGGCTTTTATCCTGTCTTTTAAAATGACATAATTTTGTGTAAGTTTATAATATATACCCATTATATGTAGTTACATTTTTCATAAAACAATAATTTCTAAAAATGCTGGAGAATTAACAAAAGCTAAGGAGGGAAGAATTTGATATAGCTTGAGAAAGAAGAAAACCCTTTTCCCCCTCATATGTTCTTTTTAAATACATCTGGGCCCCTTCCTGCTCCCACAGCAGTACATGAGACTGTGGTTATGCCCTCCCACCTTCAACTTCCCACTGAAACCCTCACTATTTAAATGGCTTATTAACCCTTTTGCTTTACCATGCATTTTTGGACCTACAGCTCTGAGGTAGATTTCAAAAAACTTTTGCTGGCACTTAATATGGAAATTGCTACCACTGCACCAATATTTATACACGTGGTATTACAAAAATATACCATTTGCTTTGATGTACTGCTCTTTCCCTGCTTCCCACTCCAGTTGAAAACACAAAGAAGTTTAGCAGTGATAAGGAATCGACAGACATCTTCACAATGCAGTGCCATAGTGGAAAGTTTTAAGTCTGAATTATGCAGTGTCCCTTGCAGAATGGCCAAAACACACCTCAGTGTTGCTTAAATTTCTGTGGAAACTAAGAATCACTGTTTAAAAAAAAAAATCAGCAAAAATTTCCAAATTTCAAACCAGACTGCATCTTTTACTAGGAAAACCAGGCCACAGCATAGGAGTGTTGCACAGAAGAGGATACAATACTTGCTTTCTTTCCAAGCTGTTCCTGACACAGCATGTGACTCTATTATAATGCTACTTTTTAGCAAAATTTTTTGCTGGCCAGATATTGCACAATACAAAGAAGGAGGACTGTAAGCTGGAAATGCCAGCTGCTCCAAGGTATAACCTGCCTCAGACTAAAGCAGCCTGAGACTGGAACACTCCTCACATAACGGAGTGAGCCTTCTGTGCAGGACTTGAGGTTTCATTTCTTTGCCAGTTTGATGGAGTTTGGGAATTCAGGGCTTACTGGACTCTGTAGCACTGTTTGAGACCATTTGGTTGCAATATGGACAAAAATATCTTGCCACGGTGATCAGAGATGATCAGACGCAGACACAAACCACAGTGTTTTCATAGGAAGGTTTGCAATACACCAAGGTTTGGGTAACAGGATTAAACGTTGCATGTATAAGAACAAACAGTGGTACAGCAGAAGAGCACAAACAGCCTAAAACTTTACATTTAATTTTCTATCCTTTTATCTCTAAACACTAAACAGATTGTTTTAAAATATTTTTAAATGTCTCAAATCTTCCCCTTACATTTCGTTTGCACACCAAAGTGATAAAAAAGCTTCAAATATTTCAATATTATGTACAAAAAAGTTTTAAAAGTTATCTTCAAATTGGTAGCACTTCAGAAAAAAAAGAAAATCAAGTCCTTTGAAGTCACTTTCTGTTCCACCAAGACATTTATACTAATTGGTGAGCTTCTCATTTAATCTTTTCAGGCAGAGATAATTTCTAAATGACTGAGATTTAGGATGCACTATTTTAATACTGATGGTGTACTTAATGAGATCATATTTTTAATAAGATTCTAGGCATTTATGTTAGAGAAAGCCTGTGAATCAGAGGTATGTTTTTACCAAAAAAGAGGAAGGTACCTGTATATCATTAAGAGTGAGCCAGTTCAGATCATTATAATCACATTTGCTATTCTATTTTGTATACCATTTTGTGAATAGGTGAAAATCAGAAAAATATATAAATCCTTGATACTAACACAAAATGTCAGCAGGTCCATTTATTTTCCATTCGCAGTATATGCACAAAGCTTTCAGTAAAGAGATGCTATGGAGGATAAACACATGCAACTTGTGATTAACTTAACCAGATCTAATTTGGCCAGCAAAACCCTTAGCTACTTCCTAACTTGTTTATTGACCACTACCAGAAAAACAATTCAACATCCACGTATGGACTGATAATTTAATTTTAGCATTATTACTTTCTATTCCACATCTTGCCTGTGAAATATATAATTCTGAAAAATAATTATGATCATATATGTATGAGTGTCAATAATACTAATAAAATTCTGCTGCTTCATTTTCGTATAAAGTATAAATTTATAGAGCTACTGTCGGTTGCCAGTAAGACTGCAATGTGTCCATATGTTAGACTATACACAGCCTAAGCAAATGCTGAGGCACATCATATTCTCTCAGTACAGCAATTTTAGGCTTGTGCTGATTTTCCTACAGAAATACAACCAGTTAGTATTCAATTTTGAGCTGCACCAGAAACACTCCCTCAATAGATGCAAATGCCTTGATCATTTGCAGCAGCTCTTTTAAAGTGGCTAACCTGAAAAAATTAAACAGATGAGTATGCTTTATTCCTGTACATTCCTGAGTTTATCGCAGCTCCTATTTCTGTGCACTTCCCTCCTTCACTTGCGTCCTGTCCAAGCCATCCAAGCCTCCCAGGTCAGGGAGAAATCCTTGACCCACATTTGGAGGATAACTTCATGGTGAGCTTATGGGGTTTACTGCAGCCAGCAGGAGATCACCTGCACAGCTGCTCTCTCCAGGCTGACAACACTGTATAAAGTATTGTTGGCTCAGAAAGACAACAGTGTGAAGAGAAGCCTGGCCATCTCAGGGCGTTAACAGATCTGGATGGCTCACAAGGAGTCATGTGCCTCTTGCATGAAAACCCTGGAAGGGTTTCCCTGCCTTTTCAGCTGAGTATTGAGACTGTCTGGGAGCTGTCATTTGCTACAGTTTGAAGTCTTTTTACCAGAGTTTGCATAAGGGTAGGAAATATCTGTTGTTCCTCTGTAGGAGAATTTGTCTTCAGAACATACAGAGGTATTTTGTCACTTCAGCCTATTCAGGCTGGATATAAAGCCCAAGAGAGCTCAGAAAAAGAGATGCACATGCAGTCAGTCAACACCACAATCCCTGATGATGCTGTGTATCTCCAAAGCACCTGCTACCCTGGCTGAGGGAACCCTTATTCTACACCTATAACCTAACTGTTCCCACAGAGACAACTGAAACATAAATGTAGACAGAGTTCTGTATGTTCCCAGCAGAGTGTTACAAGTATTTTCCATGGATTTAGCCAATTGAGTATCTAGTTAACTTGCTATCTCCATCTCAAATTTCTTATTTATAAGTCACAAAGGATAAAAAGTTTTGATTCCACCAGAAAGCATCATTTGTGCACAGAGCATGTTTTGGTGCTAGTTACCCTTTAATCTCACAACTACACTGCAAGTCAGTCTGAAGAGAAGGTGTCCTTCTATTGCCAGGTATTAGTCAGTCCACAAATATTGTGTGCCCAAGAGTAGGAAAGCTAAGGTACAGGACTAGTGCCAGGATATTTTGCCTGCATATTGTTATTGAAAAACTCTCACCTAATCTAGTTCTGAAAAACATTAGCTTCAGTTAGGAGTAAATACAACTGTAATGAATACTAATAAATTGACTCCAAATAAATAAGAATGAGATTTTTTTTGCCTTTGAGAAAGAAATGGGGAACTATTACAGGAGACTTACACGCAGACAAAATGGCCATTTCCTGATACAGAATCCTTCACTGTCACTTAACATATGACTCTCTTGTAATGCTGTGTTATGAGACAGAAAGTCAAATAGTCTCTTTTGCTTTGATGAAAGTATGAGGAAGTCGCCTCAGATGAATGCAGGGAGTAATCTGTTTAAACAGCTTAGGTCCAAAGTTGAAAATTAAACAAAATCAATAACAAATACAGGCCTGCTGAAGGAGAATGTACCTTGAGCATGACATCAAAAAAAGGATGAAATGCTAGTACAAAAATATTTCATGCCAGAATATTCTGTATGTGAAGTTTGTGAAGACCCTCATCTGTTTGAATTTACATGTGTTTATTCATGTACAAATTGGTATAACACCCACTATTTGTTAGTAATTACGTAATTAAAGAAGATTTTTGCTGATCTAGAGGTAATGAAGAACATCAGGGCAAATTGATATTTTTTAGAAAAACAAAGAAAGAAAAAAGTGAAAGCCCTCAATCTGTTCCCACCATTTAGGCTCCAATCTTTGGTGACATATTTCTGGCACATATCTATTCAGGTCAGGTTTTTATCTGAGCTAGTAATGTGTTCAAAAAAATGCCTGCATCTTGGGTCACAAAATGATTTTTAAAGAACTGGTCATTCACATCTTTGGGGGGAGATGTTCAACAAGTCTCCTCTGCCCTTTTAGGAGAAAAATCAAAAATGTGCAACTTATATTTGCCAGGTAGGAGAGATAATTCCTTTTCACTCCATGCCTGGAAGATTTAGGATAAATACTTACACAGAAGACAATAGAAATGTTGACAAAACAGGCTAAAACTGAATCTGGATTTGGATCACTATAACAAACCCTTTCTATGCCTCAGTAGTGAAAGGCGTGAAAAGAGCTGCAAAGAGAGTAAACGTGTTCTCTTTAGTTGATAAATTCAAATATTCATGAAAGAAATCGGAACCTAAAATCACCATTGCAGGCTTCTGAGAAAAGATATTAAATGTGCGTGAACATTTTCTACATGGACAACCGGCAAAAACCTCCCCATTAAACTCTCTGAGCTCTTCTGAAGTCAAAACAAACCCCAAAACCCCAAAGCACCTTTCAATTTCCAAAATTATTTTTCCATAAGAGTCAAAGACCAGTAACAGTCCATGCTACCTTTGTGAGAGCAGGCAAGTGTTTAGAAACATAACATCCAAATTTAAAGTGTGCCTGCAAATAGTTTATTACATTCTTTTAAAATGCAAAATTATTGTAATCATAACAACAAGAAGCACGTAGCACAAATCACCAACTTTATAACTGACTTCCTTCTAGCATCTGAGAGAAAATAGCTTTGCAGTTTTTTACTGCTCTTCCCAGCAGTCCGAAATAATGCTCCTCAAGGAATTGAACTAGTGAAAAGGTCAAAATTTTCCAGAAGGAAGACAGAGGATGACAACATATTATGCTGGCCAAAATAAATAGTTTCACATTCTGATTCATCAAGTAGAATACTGTGAATGGTATTTTTACCATTCTGCTGCAAAAAAAACCCAACACAAAATCACATTCCTTGAACAGTGTTTGGTCTTCCTCAATATTTAAAGCATGTTGAGCTGCAGTCCTGTGAGCTGAGTGACTCGAGGTCTTGTGATTCCATTTTTCTCAGAACTCAAAGTGTTTGAACAAAACCCATGACACCCACCTGGCCAAGGGTTAAAGCAACCTTTAACAAGGAAGAAATCAGCCTTTGTCGTTCTTGGGAGGGCTTTAGGCCCATAAAGAAACAATTGCATCACGCCCTAATTACTCCAGCTGACTCTATGCACAAACTGGGATCCCTCTGCAAGCATTTCAGAACATTTTGTAATACAGAAAATTAAGGTGTTGCATTATCTTTACCAGGCCTGACAGCAAGTTTTTCTGCAGAGCTCATTTAAAGTAGAACCACTATAAAGAGAGGAACAACAGGCAGGACAAAATTATGCAGAGGACAGGACATACAGAGAACAACTTTGAGCTATAACAATGGACTGTCAAGTATGACTCTCAAAAATGGCAGCACTATACTCCTACTGCTCTATTTCCCCCTGGAAACTAATCTAAGTAAATTTCAGTGGAAAAAAGTTTGTTATTTACCCTCACTAGGTAGCACCACAGTTATCCTTGCCTTTGTGTAAAAACAAGCAATATCTGCAGCAGATGCTCTATAAAGTTTCCCAATTTTTCTGCCAGGAACAGCATTTTGTTGCTTAATTGGCTTTCTCCATAATATGTATCTCCATCTTCAGTAGTGATGGATAAGGAGCTTTTATCAAACAATTTAATATTAGGGAACAGGAACTTGTATTTTATAGGGAATACATACATATAAGGACAGAAACATACAATACAGGATTATAAGGAAAAGCTGCAGTTTCCTAGATTCATACGTTTCTCTTTATATGTATTTTTCCTGTGTGTGTACCTGTACATTAAAGATATGCTAGGAGTAGCAACACTAAGTCTACTGGGTTGTATCTCTTTCTTGCTGTGTATCTATTCCTGGAATTCAATCAGTGACAAGGACAGGCAAACATCTACAACACTGGCAGGTAGCTGCTCATCTTTCAGGCAAGGCATATATTACTGGCTAATTTAATGCCTAAACAAAATCATAAGGTCTATATATTAATTCAATATAAAATGAGGTTGGGAAGTGCTTATGATAAAATGACACACTGTAACCTAAAACACTGTTTTCGTTTCCACACCAGGCCGCAAAGCGAAGCAGTCAGGCAGCAGGGATGTTCTCTCATCAGCCCTGGCTGGTGGGTTCCATTTCCCACACAGGGAAAATGCTGCTGCCAGACAGGGGCAAATGCTGCAGGCTCACCCCACTGCATCTGCTCGAGTCTGGGAGCCAGAGCCTTACATAGCAGACTGGAATCAGGACTTCAGCAAACAGTGAAGGCGAAAAGCACATTTCCAACATTGACTGCTGGATCTTTTGGATGGATTTTTTGCTGGATTTTTGCATCTGCAAAAACATAATCCCTTCTCCCCATTCCCAGACCACTATCTGGGTGACTTGTCTATGTTTTGGCATTCATTGCAAAGTTTTAATTCCTATCCTGTACACAAAGACCTTCCCATGATGTGTTTTCTTTCTTTACACTCTAAAAAGATTTCACATGTCTGCTTTGCTCTTCTCAAACCACCTTACCCTCATCTACAGTCCAATTCCACAGCAAGCTCTGGGCAAGCACACTGTGCTTATGACTTAGAGATGTTCCTCCTGGGCAAGCATGTTTATTTATGGATTGCAATGCAATCTTATAGCACTGAGGTAAACAAATGAACAACCTACTCCCTGCTGCAAAGACACGTGAAGACCTAAATTTAGTTCCTTGTCATGAGAATCCACCAGCAGTTAAACTATCCATCTTCATCATAATAATTCAACAGCAGACTTCTTTTTGTACAAAAGGATGAAAGTAAAGCCACTAGTAAGTATTATTTTGATGTATCTGAATATAGGAACCAGCAGATAAAGCATAGCATATCTATTCAGCCAGTGCACTGAACTCAGTATTCCTGTGGTCAGAAGCCCTTTGACTCATCTCAACCTCTATCTTGGTTAAATTTCTCTTTTGGTTTCTCCATCATGACTGTAGGGCAGGCAGCAAATGCATTTGCTTCCCCTGGGAAGAATAGAGCACAGCTGCTCCTTGGTGATGTGCAAGAGAAAACCTGGGCTGCTTTTTTTTTTTTTTTCCCCTCTATTCAATCTCAGGCCAGACACACAGGTCATCCTATGCACACAGGGTTTTAAGTGGAGGTCATCAGCTTGTCTGATGCTTGTAATTAAATCTGTTTTACAAGCTAGTCCAGGCAGTAAGTAATTAAATATCACTTCTCAGACTGAGATTTTAATTGTCCTGAGTTGCCTGACAATAGTATTTTTCTCAGTCTGGTTTGTTCCCAAGTAAATGTGAAATTTCAAAGGAGCTGCCACTGATAATTCTACAAGAACTACAAAGCAACAGAAAGTGTTAAATTACCAATAGTTTAAAGACAATAATTATTAAGTATTCCTCATACAAGTTCCAAAAGTCTATCCAGGTTTTCATCAGCTTGTTGGCAATGGAAACGTTAAAACACAAACACAGATAATTCTGCCTTTGTTTTTATGATGCTCACAATTAATACTGAGGCAGATCTGAACCACAGCTTTAAATCCAAATCTAATTTTTTCAAGACAGAACTACATCTAAATACCATAAGAATATCTATAGATAATTTCTTAATTTGGAAAACATTAACTCTTATCATGACTTATGAAGCCTTAATTCCAAGTATTATTTTCAATTACTCTTACTATTTCACAATATACTAAGAAGAATCTTGAATTCACAAGAAATTACAAGCTTCCTGAAGGAGCCAGTACCACACAAACTTGTCAGATGTGGGACAGAACTATCTCCAAGCTCTGAAATGCAGCACACAAACTAGCCAGGTATGTACATGCCTCCTCTGCAATGGCACTTAAACAGCCACACCCTTGCAAAGTCCAGTTAAAGTACATATCCATGTTTTCAAAACTTTAAAATTCAGTCCCTTTTTCTCTGCAGCCACCTGTATCTTTTCATATATAGCTGACAACTCATATTAAGTTTTGGAGAAAGAGCTTGCTTTTATGCAGTCAGATACAGGAGAGAGATATGGATATGGCTTCCTACTGATAAACAGGGTCAGGGCTGTATTCTAAGACAGTAGATTCTTCTACTCACTTGTACAACTGCCACAAATTTCTTTCAAGCCATGGTAACTGTTCCCAAACTCCGTAAGCCAAAGGGGGAGGAGGAAAGAACTGTTCTCTGTGCAGTTACCCCATGTTAAATAGATGGGGACATAAACAGGCATCACTCTTTAGAGTACCTTGGGGAGAGCACTAGAGTCATCCCTTCAAGGTGCTTTGGGAAGATCTTGCCTTTGACCTGGAAAGATGTTAGAAACAGGATTAGGATATAATGACAGGGAGTGCTTCCTCACAGATTTACACCAGAACAATCAGACTAGTGCAAATTTGCAGCAGACAAAGGCAAAGTTAGAGGGACACCTCAGGATCTACTAACAAACCAAAAACTAACTAGATGCTACATGATTACTTTGCTCCTTCTCAAAATATTAGACAACTCAAAACATCCACAAGTCCTCAAAAAGGCCACAGAATTTAAAAATGTACATGGACAACAAGGACAGTAAGATTTGTAATAATAAACCCTTAGACACAAGACTGAATAGCCTAACAGTTGAGCATGCAAAAAAAATACAGAAGGACATAATCAAGGCCAAACACCAACTCACAGTACTAAAAACTACAAGCTCATCTGAAGCCAGATGTGCAGATAGTAGCTCTCCATGCAGCTACAATCTGTGTCACAAGTTGAAAGATAAAAATGGTTCATTAGAATCCTAGAAACATAGAATGGCTTGGGTTGGAAGGGGACCTTAAACACCATCTACTTCCAACCCCCCTGCCATGGGCAGGGACACCTTCCACTACACCAGATTGCTCAGAGACCCATCCAACCTGGCCTTGAACACTTCCCACCTGGGCATCCACAGCTTCCCTGGGGAACCTGTTCCTCTTCCTCTCCACCCTCACAGTAACAAATTTTATCCTAATATCTAATCTAAACCTACTTTCTATCAATTTGAACATATTCCGCCTGCTCCTGTGTCTACATGCTCTTGTAAATAGTCTTGCCCCATCTTTCCTATAAGTTCCCTTCAGGTACTAGAAGGTTGCAATTAGGTCACCTTCTCTTTTCCAGCCTTCTCTTTTCCAGGCTGAACAATCCCAAATCTCTCAGCCTTTTTTCACAGGAGAGGTGCTCCATCCCTCTGGTCAGCTTGGTGGCCTCCTCTGGACTCGCTCCAACAGAACTAGGAGAACATACAACTAGGTCCATCACGAGCTAAAGAAAAAAACAGTCCCAGTGCAACCTCTGGTCCACTAAATCCCAAAATCTGCAGTTGCCAGAAGCTGGGGAGAGTATGGCAGGTGTGTGGGGTGTAGAAGGATCATTCATACAACTTCTAGTTCCTATGCTTGTCCTCATAGTTAATTAACCTATGTACTTTACTGTGTGAATCTTTGATACAGCCACTCTCATCTTTATCTCACATTTTTTCTTATTCAAGTAACTCTTGTAATTTCCATAAACAATGTAATTTACTTAGAGTACCAGATACTATTGCATGACAATTTTCAACATAATCAAAAAATGGCTTCATTAATAGTTGTGATTTGTGTTTGAATCACAAATTGAACTTTGAAAGGAAAAAGGATCAAATAGAGAATGTGCAGTGTTCAATTTAGATGTTTGGGTTTGGAGGAATTTAATTGATTTATTTCAATTTTTAAAAAATATCATTGAGTATGAGTATATCCTCCAAAACGACAATATTCTCACAATGACTCTTAAATATTTTGTACGCCCCTTGTGAGATTAGAAGACAATATAAAATTTAACTCCCACCTGATGTGATGGAGGGAGATGCTATGTGTTTCTCTTTCCTTATTCTTTTCCGTCTAGTTTTGGATGTTTAACCACTTGTGTGCTGTCTAGCTCTTAGGCTCGGCATTTACAGCATCCTGACCTGGAGATGATATTCACAGTAGGGAACTGCTAAGCTGCAATTGCTTTAAGACTACACAAGGGAGGAAAAAACCCCACCTTAACTAATCAATTGAAATCCCACCACAAATTCCTGGGCCAGCATCACCAACATCTCCCAGACACCTGCCACCTATTTAACAGAGACAGTTTACCCAACAGCAGTTACTCAAACTACGTTCTATTCTACAGTGGAGCTTAGCAATTGTGATGGGTGGTAAACTTAAAAATACAAAAATTAAATTCACATAATACCTCAGAAAGAAGTGACAAATCTACATGTTAAGCTGCAACAAGTGATTCCAATAATGAGTGTATGTTTACCATGTAATTACTGTCTTTCTAAATCTCAAGGGAGCAGTATGTGAAATAAAGCATTACGTAAAGTATTAATGCCACTTAAAAAAATTATCTGAATGCATACTGAGTTATGAGCCCCTAAAAATTCTTACTTGTATTTCAGATATGTGTATTTTACTTAACCATCCTATAACGCAATAAACCAAATCGTTATGGACTGCTGACTATAAAAAAAGCAATCTGTTAAATTATTTTTATTATGACAATTACAGTAATTTCTTGCATGAGGCATGCTACCAGTTGTGCAGGCCATGATGTGAATAAGGAACAGCGTCAATTGAACTACTGATGCAACAACATTCACCTGCAATTTCACACACATGCACTCTGGGCTTCAGGTATTGTATAAAATATGTTTGAAGCGGCAACCCTGAAGATGGTTCAAGCTCACCATCAGCTTAAGTGATCTATTGATGTAGATCAAGTATTCACTATGATAAATACAAACACCCCCAAGCAAGGTTTTCTACTTGCTAATGGCAAACCACACACATGGCTTCTGCAGTTTCATATTTATAACTGCTTCTCTTTGAAGACTGTCTCAAATGGCCCAAGCTCTCAAGTAAAACTTTTGTAAACTTTAGAGAACCTACTCATCCTTCTGCCCCTTCACTGGACTTATAAGGATAGTTAAGAGATTTCTAAGCACTCTCAGAAAGAGAATAGCCATGGCACCTCTTCTCCCTTGCCCAATCGCTGGAGAGAAAAATGTATGGAATGTATTTAAATAATGCAGTTTAAATTTTTTGTGAGCAAAACCCCCTTCATCATCTTGAATTACTTATTTGTAATGAGTTACTTGTTCAACACTGGCCAGTGTAAAGTTTATCCACTTACAAAGAACTGATCGAATCAGAACTCTTAGAATTCTGTAGCAATTCTGTTAATCTCTTATTGTTAATTCAGCAAGTTAAGAGAAAGGAAGCTGATTTTAATTCATTTAACAGAACCCCAAAGAGAAGATTGTTCTGTTATGAACAAATGGTTCAAAGATTTTCTGCCAGTGCTATTTCCTCTCCAGCTGGGAATAAAGTTTTCTCCCCTATTAATACAAGTCAATCATTCTCTGCCTCAAATTAATCTTTGAAGTTTACAGTGATCTCAGTGTTCCTTTTATGAACATGTATTTCTTTTTAGTACATAGGAATTCCTTCTTATTATAGGCTATTTTAATTCATATTTGTTGATTAGGTCAGAAAAGTTGAATTGTAAATTTCATATGACAAGTACTAAAAATACTGGGACTGATACCTATATACAGGTGATGGTCAAAGGATATTGTGCTCATACTTTCAAGAAGACAGCCACATTCTGCCATTGCAAATACCTATTTGTCTTGGAATTTGGATACTGTACACTTTGTTGTGAGGTGATGTGTGATATTTTCACCAAAAGCCTCTGAAAGATGATGGCTGCAAGGAAAGTTTTCTGACACCAGTAACAGAGAACAACAGTGCAGCTATTCCACACAACAATCATTTAACCTCACAAATTAGAGCAACAAAGTAATTAATTTCTATTAAGCAAAACACTGCAGGCCTAACAGTAATCTTGTCTCTGGAATTCAATTTTTACGTGAGAAATTGGAAGAGTGCCAGTACTTTGGTTTATACTACGAAGGTGGTAACAGAGATACTTTTTGTCATAAACAACCAGTTTGATTAACAGTGTAATGAGGCAGAATGTCCTCACTGTGTCTACCTTATCATCTTGAGTCCTTACACACTCTCTCCAAACTCTCCACTGAGAAGAGAAAGTTTGCCATACTTTAATCTGATATTAGTCTTCAAGCATAAATAATACATGGAGATGAGCTAAAATGTCTCATCAATTAAAATTCTACACTGTGAGCTTGTCACATTTCAATGTGCAAATTGCTTCTGTCTGGCCTGCATTCAGAAGTCAGTCATCTAAATATATATACACACTTGCTTGATTTTAAGTTTAGTATCACAGCTGAACCACAGATTAGAATCAGAACGGATTTTTCTCTACAATTAATTTTTAAGTAATGATGTATCTGGTCAACTGATTACCTAACGAGATGACTGTATTACATGATGTGGCTGCCTTCACACACCTGTGAAGAACTCAGCCAAGTCTTGGGTTGAAAGCTATGCCTTAGGTTTCTATCATGGTTTGCAGCACTTTCTGCAGTCCTCAGAGAGCCCAAGAAGTCAGAAAAATGGAAAGGCTGTGGATACCAAATTTGCATAGTAATAGCTTTTTACATGTTTACAAGCAATTCTTAAACACTAAATGCATCCAGGTAGTTTCCTTGGGAAGCAAACACAAAATCAGCCCTGGTAAGATCAAGGATTAATTATTTGTCCTCACATATTTATGATTAGAACTGCAGAGACTGAAGATAAAGTGCAGATGTGGTCAGGGAATTATGCCATGTGTTACCCTGCCACATGCTCAAAATGTTTGGATTTCAAAGTCATATAAACAATGTTCAAAGGCTGAAATGTTCCCCTTGAAAGCAGTGGTCAGACTTGCATAGGCACCTTTAGAGAAAAGAGATGTTAGAGAATCCATGCATTTGTCCTGTCAGGGTAACCTGTTTCTTAAAATCACCTCAGAAGGAGAAATTATTTCAAAGTGACTTCTGCTATTTGAGAACAATATGTCCATAAAAGATTGTCTTTTAGGATTTTGCTTTTATTTGCAGGTCAGATAACCAGACTATTTTCTAGATTCAGAAAGTATCCCATAAATTTAATAATTCAGCATATTGAACTAAAAGATCAATAGAAAAATTACAGTCCTGCTTGGACCAGAATCATATTCAAATGTACTGCTATGTGAAGATGACACTTCTCTCAGGAAGGCACACGGATCGGAACATGATAATGGAAGTAACATTCATTTCTCACCAGAGTATTTTTCAGTTTACTAGTGCTGGAACCAAGTCTTTTTTCCCTTAACATAAGATAGGAGCAACTGATATTATCCTTAACTGGTGAACATAAGGCTAAGATTAGTAAGGTGTCCATGCTTACCTCATAAAAAATAAAAAAACACCACACAATCACACAGCAATTAGCAAAGAACTACAAGATGTAATTCTTCTAAGAATGAAGGTTATTAAAACTAAATTATTCTTGAAATATTATTTTCTGCACTTCAATCTCTAAAAAATGCATACTTTTTAAAAAATTCTACTTCATGCTGCCAACTGACGGTTTTAAAGAAAAATATGGAACCTGCAGAGACATCTTTCCAAATGAGAACCTTAAAAAACATTTATTTGACTTGCTAGAAATTTTGTTATTTAATTATCATTACATGCTTATGTAATGGAGGGAAGAGAAGCCACTCAAAACAGAATTAATACATTGCACTAGATCTGTTTATGAAAAAATCTAACATAAATAATAACTGTAGCCCAAAACCACACACACACATAAATCCATAAACAAACAAACAGAAAAAGGGCAGATAAATGTCTGCTGGTAATTTCAGATTATACATGACACATTCTGGCTTGTGCATCATATTGATACGCTCAACAGTTTCATGTTTATCCATTTAGCTGTACGCAATGGGTGACAGTGCAGAAAGCCAGAACCATTCCAGAGAGGCAAATTGCATGGAAATAAAGTCTTTTTCAATTGCCCAGTATTTTCTGAGGGTGAAGGCCATGCACTCTGACAGACAGCTATGAGGATGGTAGGACTGATCTGTAGCAGTGCATGCATGCTGCATTGACCCTGGTTATTAAGATAATGATATAGTAGCTATTTCAACGTTTCCAATGAATGAACAACCTGGATTTTCCACACTAGTAGAAAATACTAAGAAGCTACCAGAAAATCAAATCCATAAAATGGTAAGTAATCTCACAGTAAACTGACAAACCATATAGCTATAAAGGGGTTTTGGCAGGCAGTTGTCAACTCCATAACTTCGTCTGCATTGCCGGTCATCAACACACAAATCAAAGATACCTAAAAAGCACTAAAGTTATTTGCAGGAGATAAGTGTATGCCTCTGTCAAAGCCCATAGGAATGACTTGAATCCATAAGCTTTACAGGAAATGACAAATCTTGAAAAAAGGTAATAATTTGATTTTTATTTGTAAATCACGCTTACATGTTGCACAATTTCTGTTAAGATTAAACAATACTTTGTTTCATGAAAGCTGTATGCTTACACCTCTTCAAAACACCAAATGGTATGTAGCCTGCGAAATTATCACAGTTTATTCCCAGGGATCAGATCCTGCAGAAGGCAAAAACCTTAATGGCTGACAGGAATGCATGCAGAGCTCCAGTGAAACTAGTCCTTTACCAGCAACACATTCCTCCAGTTTTCTAGAAGCTTCAAAACCTGTCTGACCTGAATTTATGTTATGGACCTGAAAGAAAAGCCTTCCCCTCCCTCCACTTCTGTGAATAAGTAGAAGAATACCTTCAATAATACAAGTACTTTTAAATCCTGCCTTACATGTGAAGAAACGTTTACATTACCAGAAAGCCCAGTTTTGAAACAGGGCTTGAAATAGGGAACACAGCATACTATAGCAAAAGGAAAGAAAATCCAAATATCAGACAGCTTCTTTTAAAATAAAAGAAAGTACTGCAAAGGCTCTTTCAAGAGGTGAGCTAAAACATGCCCTTGCTCTTCCTAAGTTGTGAGGGAAGTCCATGACAGCGTGGCCAGACACATGCACATGCGAGTTTGCCTCCAGAGGCAATTGCATCTGCCATAGGATGAGATTTCTGGCAAGCAGCATCTCTGTCGATGTGAATATATAATCTATATAACTTTGGTGAAGTTCTTGCTGAGATACCACAAAGACCAGTCTCCTAGCCCTAATATAAGGTAGTGTGGGAACACGAGTCCAAGCAGTTCATGCCTGGTGGCAGACGTCACCCAATACTGTCAGTCCTACCCCTCTGCTGGAGGTTGCAATCTCTGGAAAAGGATGGCCAGCATATTTCAGCATGTTAGCACACCAGGGTGTGAACTGCGATGAGGGGGAAGTCGACTTTCATTTCCTTCAACCATCCCTGCTAAAGATAGCTGACAGCTGGAGCAGCAACTTCTTAAATCAATTCAGCGTGAAATTCCAGAGCATTTCTTTTGGTGCCCTCTGAAACTAGATGGCTTTAATCACCAACTGGCTGACTTACTGTAAGTAGATAGGCAAGGTGGCATGCATGGTGTTCCCTTCTTGTTATCTCTTTATACAGCAGTGTCTGCAGGAGACCAAGTATTCATTAGCTCCTGCCACTGTTAGTCAACAAATGCTTCCTGCTGCTTGCAAAGGGCTGGCTAGCTCTTTAATCTTTGCTAGGAAAGAAGGATGATTAACCAAACACCCTGTAAATATGCACAGTTCAAGTCTTTTTGTCATTGCCAGGTGAAGACTAGAAGTCCAGTCTAATTGTTTGGCAACACTGCCACAGAATTTAACATCTTTCCCATAAAATATCTGGAAAGGTTTTCAGGCATTCAGATTGAGCTGCTGTACAATGTTAGAATAACATGTAACCCTCTTGGAGTCTAAAGCACTGTCTCTGAAATATTTTTCAGCACAGCAGGTTCTGCCAAAGAAACAAGATATCATATCCCCAAAGTGATAAACTTTCATTTTTATTTCTCCCATAGAGATACAGCAGACTTAGATTTTCCCTAAAATAATTTTTCCAAGTTTTGTTAACTTTAATTAACAGACCAAATGTGGTAAAAGAATTAAAAAAAAAATCCATTTTACTGTGAGACCTGGACATTTACAGCAGTCAGTGACTTGCGGAAGCTGTTGCTGTGAGATACAGAATTACTGAGCTGAAGAATAATATTTGCCACAGCCCCAGTTTTAATATTTGAGGGTGAGGGATCACCTGTGCTGACAGTGCCTACACTTGGCATGACTAGGAAATAGGAATAGCTTCTCTGACATCCATTAATTTTTAAAGGTTATAACACAAATGTTTTTATGAGCACAGGGATAATTGAAATTTATTTCCTAAACCAATTTGTCCTCTTGTGCTTGACTGTCTCTTTTAACAGAATAGCATAAAAGTAAAGAATATTCCTCAAAGAACCCATATTGTAAAACACATGAGACAGGCACAAAGAGATTAGTATGATCTCTCTACAGGATGAGCTCACTGAGTTTGCATCCTGGTGGGTACCCAAGAAGGAATGCTTTGGGCACAGCTCTGAGACAGCTGATCTAGATGATCCACACCACCAGGCAGGGGAACATTCTGCTCCCACATAGCCTCCCTTCCTTAACCTGCACTGTGCAGCCCCAGCTCCTTCTTGCAGCTGACCCTCAGCAATAAACTGATTTGACTCACTAATCTAGTAAAAACCTTGTTTTCTTTGGTGTGGGGAGGTTTGGCTATGTAACAGCTGAGCTGGCTCACTGTGCAGACAGGCAATCTGCAGAGGCAATAAAGGGAGGAATGGGGACAGGACCTCCTCTTTGGGCAGTAGGAGTCACTAGGAGAAGTTGGCTGAGAGGATGCCAGAACTAATATGGAGATCACCCAGTTTTCCTGGCCAAGCAAAAAAAGGTCTAATAAAACATGTATGAGAGTACCTGAGGCAAACCTATAATGTACTTTTTATCTGGACCACCTGAATCAGAAAAACCTCTATGGTTCATCTGAGGTTGATCATTCTCCTTTCAATTCCCTCTCATCTTCAACTTCCTGGTGTAGCCAAAGAGGGGCTAGAAGACAGACTGCTCTGTGCACTGCAAAGTGGCTTCACCAGCCCTCAGTACTGACAGATAAGCAGGCAATTCCAGGGACTGGCTCTCCAGATATCTTCCAGAAATATTTTCCTTTCAGACAGACAGTCTCAGGGCCAACAACCTCCTGGCAAACATGAAGCCAGTTTTCTACTGGATTCTGCTGAATAATCTGCCTAGGGAGAATGTGCAGGGCCTTGCTATGGGAGTGGCTTATGAGGGGGTGAGGGGGGAGTCCTACAAAAGTCCAGATGTGAACAGCTGTAGGATGCAGTTAACTTACACATTATGATTTTTTCCAACTTAAGCTGGATCGAAACCAAGTCAGTTGTCAGCAAAATGTAAACCACTGTCTCGCCACATTTGTGGTCACACATTTTCACCAATACCCACGCTGTTTCCGTGCCTTCCTTCACACTGTTGCACAGGGCTTTTTAACCTATGCAGGGTCAAATAAGTTTCCCTCCCCTTTTCTCTCCTCTTCTCCCCAGCTTCACAAGAGCTAATGTGGGAGGACTAGCTCAAACATGAAACCTTGGGGGAAGGGCTGCACTTCCAGTGGGCAGTTGGACTGCATATTTTTGGGTAATGCCGTCTCCTGCGCTAGAAGGATCACAACTCACCACGCTGAGGGACTGTATGGCTAAACTTAACCACGGGCTTTTAAAATGCTCCCCAAAACCTTCTCAAAGGGCTTTTTCTAACACAAGAAAGACCTAAAGAATCATCTCAAGCATTGTTCTAGATCACGGCTTGTTTTTGTGTGTTCGAATTAGAGCCCAAAGTTATTTACTTATTTATTTATTTATCTTCCAAATTGTCATGGGGTTACAAGTCTCCTGTCGTCCAGACTTTTGAAACTAGAGGTACCATGGATAAATTAAACTGGTATGAAGTTTTAAAAGCAATTTTTTAAAAAAGCAGGTATTGACACATTAAAACTTAATAGCTCTTTGTGAGACATTGCTTTTCATAATCAAAACCTCCTCAGAATTTTCATTAAAAAATGAAATCGCTGATCCAACAAACCATAACAGCCACAAATTGGGACTGGAAATAAATACTTATGCATAAAAACCTACTTATTAATATTCTGATGAGGCTGAGACATGTATTTGAATGAGAAAAGGAACTTCACAAATTAAAAAACCATCCAATAACAACAAAAAATCTATTGACTTTCATGGGAGAATACTCAAGTGGCTTAAAAAGTTATCTCAAGGGTAGCTATTAATGGCAAAGGTGACTTATCAAAATTGGATAACCTGTTTCTTTTTGGCATTTAAGTGGGGGAAAAATTAGAAAAAATAAGATTCCAGAAAAGGTATCAGTATACCCTGTAGGGAAAACATACACAAAACAAAAAAACCACCCTACAGTTTTTTATACTCTTGAAATTGAGATCTTGACTGCAGCAAACCTGTTAATAGGATGCCTGGAGACAAGAAAGCAAGAAATATTTTCTCACTCTTGTCAGAACCAGGCTTTTTAAACACTATTTATGAAAAGTCAAGCTTGGCTACTCAGTAGGGTTCTTCTCTCAGGATGCCTCCAGTCCAGCACAACCCCCTTTACTGGAGAGCTACAGCACATCCTCCTGTCCCAGTGTGACTCTGGTAAAATATTGTGCCGCAGAGAATCTGCAGGAATTCATTTCCTTTC
The DNA here is from genome assembly GCA_013400975.1 of Atrichornis clamosus. Lineage (NCBI taxonomy): Eukaryota > Metazoa > Chordata > Aves > Passeriformes > Menuridae > Atrichornis > Atrichornis clamosus. The sequence continues at coordinate 65,151 of WBMZ01013705.1, forward strand.
CTTCCTCTACAAGATGCCCAGGGCTGTTAAGCACTTCAGCCTTCCCACCTGAATTAGCAGGTTCTGGATCAGCAGCAGTGCCTGGAAATAGCACCATAGCAAAGCAGCAGCCACAGCCCAGAGGGAGGCACTGGCCCCAGCCTCCTCCATGGTCTCTCCCAGAGAAGGGCAGCACCATGGGGCACTGGGCACCCGCCTGAGGGGACTGTGGGAGAAAGAGAGAAGAGGGCGAACAGGAGATAAGCAGGGTCTTCATGGTCTTGCAAAAGCAGGAGCCCAAGCTGCACAGTGCAAGGTAGGAGGGATGCTGAGAGGCTAAGTTGCGTGGTGAACGCAGATGCCCAAGGAGCTGGCAGCTTGGGATTTCTGGCTCAGGACAGAGACTCTTCCTCTGCCCTCAGGTCTGAATGAACAGTATCAGTACTGAAACACAATAGCCCAGGATGAGGAGCAAACTCCATGAAGTGGGGTTTCAAGACCCACAAGGCCTTAATGAAGCATGAGCACCATGAAGAGGGGCTGGATGACAGTGGCTGAAGATTCCCTTCTGTAGAGTCAAAAGCACCTATCTACTGACAAAAGATGTTGTCGTGGGAAATAGTTTACTTGTGGGCTGCCAAATTTGGGACGCTGTAGAAAAGAAACTGAAGTTCCTACAGGTACAACTATTGCCTCTTGTTGCTTATCCATGTAGACACCAATGATATTGCCATGCTAGACCTGGAATACGTGAAGAGCTCTACAGGTAAAGGCTGGAGTCCAGGAAATGGTCTCCTTGATCCTAAATGCAAAAGGGAGAAGCCCAGGTAGGAGTGGATAATTCCTGCTAACATATGTCTAGCTGCATGGCTGGTATCTCAGGCAGAGACAAGGCTTTTATGACCATGGAACTCTCTTGAGCAATAGAAGCTATGAGAGAGATCCATCTAACAAAACAGAACAATGCAGAATCATTGCCCTTTTATGTGAAAGGGTCACTCAAAAGTGTGGAGCTGATTTATGGGATGGACAATAGTCTGGGTGAATGTTTGTGGGTTGGCATTAGAAGAGAGACCAAGAAGGGTGGTACTGTGATGGGAGGTAATTGCAGACCACACAGTGAAGAAATTGATGCAGTCTTCTGTAAACAACTCTAGGAAGTCTCCAGACCACAGACCCTGGTTCTCAAGGGAGACTTGAACCTCTCTGAACTCAAAGAGGGAAAGGCAGCCCAAAGCAGATTTCTGGAAGGTGGTAGGGACAACTTCTTAACACAAATCCTAGATGGGCCACAAGGGATGACACTCTAATAGTGGTTCTCAAGGATGTTGTGGTAAGTCTTAGTGAGATGAATTCGTTTCCAGTAATATGTATATATATAAAAATTATCAAACATATATATACACACATTTAGATCCCCAACACTACATTTCACAAACACATTACATGCTTTTGCCTTCAAATAACTTCCATGTGTGTTCTAGAAATGTGGTTTAAATCATATGCATGGGTACACACTGAGAGGAAGAGATTCTTAAACTGAATGAAAAATCCAGACACTTTCTTTTTAAAAAAGCTGCCATCTTATCTTCCAATTATCTATTTCAAGGCCAACAATTCAGACTGTGTCACACAACAAAAGGGAAACTTCTACTCAGTATTCTGTCATATAACTTCAGTTTGGAATACAATTAGCAAAACTATCCCCTCTTCAAAGCCAGTCTTGAAATGACTCTTGAAACCAGTCATTGCTTTAAAATGAGAGGTCACAAACAGCAAACAACTACATCTTCTGTAACATATTGAGCCCTCATTGTTAGAAAACACAGCTGTTAAGCATTACCTGAAGTAATTTAGCTGTGGAGCTCAAGCAGTTTAAATTAGCCAAGTCCTCAAATAGACTTTCACACCCTCTAATCATGACACTGAGTATCAGAGGGTTCTCAGGGTTGGTAATTTACATAACTTCCCACTTGTAGTCAAGAAGCTCAGACCTTATTTGAAATAGTTCTTATTATTATTGGCATTTCTTTAAAAGAACACCTTTTTGCCAACAGGCATAAGAAAACCCTAGCTAATGTTTTCATATGTTAAGCCAAATAACACATGTTCATTGGGCAGCAACTGCCTCTCTTTTGAGGTATCTTCACAAACTAGAGTGGCTTGCCTCTGGAGAACAAGGCATGAAACAGATCCAAAATATACAACCATGTGCAGCCTCAGCAGTAACCTGGTGGGAATGAGAGCAGACCCTGCAAGGGGAGCCTTGTAAAGCGACTCTTCAGGCAATGCACCCTTAGCAGCTGTGCCGTACTACCAGCCTCCATCCACCACCCTATCTGCAGGCCCTGCTACCTCCTGCTTTTAAGCAGTTCCTAAGAAAAGCCAGCATGCTGTCAGGAGATTTAATTTCACTATAGTGGTGTCCAGGTTTGCATCAGAAACTTTGATGGTATCACAAGGCAGTAGAAGATTGCATGATCAGACGGACAATGCTGGGACAGACAAGGCCAACTCCCACTCTGCTTTCTCAATACAAATTTCAAATATTGGAATTCCATGGATATTATTAAATAGATATCAAACTGAACTACATGAGTTCCACTACCTAAAACTCCATCCAAAAGCAAGCCACTGGATGACAGAAGCTCTCATCTTAAAGAGTTTTTTGTGGAGGTCAAACCTGTGCTGATTGGATTGTACCTTCAAAGGCTATACATTATTTTGACAGAAAATGAAAGTTCAGAGAAAATACCAAAGTTCAGCCTTCTGAATTATTTCTCCAAAAGTAAGGGTTTATTGGCTGACCATAATGCAAGAGATGAAGTAGATCTGAGAACGGTCAGAAGAACAAAGGGATTGAATTAATTACGGATTTACTTGGGAGAAAAAGAAAATGTGCAAACAGCTCATTTTCACATTAAGCAAATTGGGAGATGTGTGTATTTCAGTGGGGATCCATTTCTCTCCTGTAGAGAGAGTGTCAGTCAAAGTCAGTCCTTGGTAAACACCACCATGAATCAAGGAAGGAACAAGCCTGCAATTTCACTTGTTCAGTGGATTTTTTTTGTTGTTGTTGCTGAGTCTGAAGGCAGGCTCCAAGGAAAATGAAGACTTAAATGAAAAATTTTTTTCCAGATAGACAGACACCCTTGAAAGCAAGAGAGGCAAATTACAACTAGGGCCCACAGGGAAACTCATCTCCTTCAGCACTAAAGGGAACAACCCATCTTGGTGCAATGGAAGCAGATTTTACCAGTCTGCTTTGGAGGAGAGCACAGTTATCTCTTACACCAAGGCACTGAGAGGACAGGCAGTAGAGCTTTACAGCCTTACTCCATGGAATGGATCCTCTGAACCCAGTGTTCACTGGAGGCCTTTTCAGTCCTTCCTGTTCTGCTCCACGGATGATTAGTTCCTACACCCTCCACACCCTTTGCTAGAAGTGATCGCTCTTCCCATGGAAGTGCTTCTTGCAGTACTTCACAGACACTACAGCACAGGCATACAGACAGATCAACAGGCACAGATGAGCCTGAAGATTCACAGCAAGGTTTTGGCAGCACTCTCTGCTTACACTGCTGATGTGTCCTCATTCCACAGCCCATCATCAGCTGTGCTGCATGGGAGCAACTCAACTCATGAAAAGGCTGCCAAAAAACAAAGGGGGAAAAGCCCAGGCTGGACCAGTTCTGTGAAAAACTATTACAAGAGTACAAAGGAAGGGTATGTGTCTATATGCTTTTGTTTCACACATATAGACAGACAGACACAGAACAAAAATTTTGTCCCACAAAAAACCAGTTTGAATTGGTGGTGAACTCCACTGGGGACAGAGGAAAAGTCAGAGAAGCTAAAAACTCTCCCTCTGGTTCTGCTAATGAAGGATACAGAAGGTTGTCAAATTCCTCCTTCTTCAAGTACCACCACATAGTGGTCTTCCAGCTCACAATGCTTCATGAATCATAGAATCTTTAAGGTTGGAAAAGACCTCTAAGATCACTGAGTGCAACCATTAACCCTCCACCACTGTGTTCACCACTAAACCATATACTCAAATGCCACAGCCACATGTCTTTTGAATACTTCTAGGGATAGTGATTCTCCTGGGCAATCTGTTCCAATAACTGATCACACCTTCAGTGAAGAAATTATTTCTAATATGCAATCTAAACCTTCTATGGTGTAATTTGATGTCATTTCCTCTCATCCTGTCACTTGTTACTTGGCAGAAGAGACTGACAATCCAATGAATTATCTCTTCTTCTGAATCCATATTCATGCATGCCTGTACCATGCTGGAAGAGCACTCTTGTCTAACCAGATTATGAGAAGACCAACAGGTCCTTTTACACCATTACCCTGACTTAATTGTCTATTGATGACTCTATTTTTTGTATCTTGTTCTCCAGGAAACACCAGTTGGATGCTGTGAGGATTAATTTCTCATAGTACCAAGTTTTGTTTTCAGGCACAACAACATGCTTTCTGTGCTCCACCCACCAAAGCCTAAACTGAAGTGAGCTCAGAGTTCATCTTCTCTAAAATAATCTGTTCTCTGAACATTCAGAGAGCAAAGTGTGACAACTAGCTGTGACAAATCCTCTTGGGTCCCATGGCCGCATAGCAGAGCTAAGAACGCACACAACAACACAGCCCTAGGTTTGAAGTACACGCTTCCTTGGCTACGTTCTTACCCAACTTATTCAAGCACAGACCAAGAGAAAGGATTTTCTGTAATGCAAGTCACAGGTGCTAGTCACAACTTGTGGCCAGACACCATCTCCCAGCTTCAGTTCCACCAGCTGGAGAAGTGACGGTCTTCAGCACAGTGCTTGTCCAGACTCCTGTGGATATTACCAGCCTCTAAAGCTTCCAGAAGAGCCATTTGGATTATGCTCCCTCCCTTGCCCATTTCTGCCCAAACCAGCCCAGTGTGTGAAGACCTAGTATTTAAACCTTTCAAACTATCCGTGCTGATTCTGACTGACTGACAGAGTTGTGGTCAGAAGAGGAGCTGTTATCTGCCCAACAGCTCTTGATGTCGACACTTGTGTCTTGGAGGATGAGAGAAGAGTAAAAGCGAACGAAGATGTCCACCTGCATGACCAAAGGGGAGCACCTCTGACCATCAGCCAGGGAATGCTGACAACACTAACTGTGTTATATCTTCAAGCAATAATGGAAGGGAAAGACTGCAAAATCAATGAATGGAATACGGAAAGGTCTGAATTGTCTGTGTGTTCAGACAGAGCAACTGAGCCATGACACCTTCCCTAGGGCGGCATGAGGAGACTGTGGAAGAACTTCACCTTATACCAGCTTCCTCAGGTAGACCACAAACACGTGGATGGCTGTGGAACATACACTTTCTAATTGGAAGGGTTGTGGGAGGAAAACAGGGTGAGGAAGGCACAGAGTGGAGTAAAAGTAGAATTTATTAATTGGAAAAAGGAGTAGAACCTGAGTAGTCCTGTATGCTAGCAATAGTCCTGTCATAAACAAGTTTTCCCCAAAATCTCCCAAATCGACCAAAACTGGATCTGGGGCAATCCTGTTCTCTTTCCAAACACTTGTGTTTCTTAAAGCAATGCACCTAGCCCCTCATAACAGGAAAAACTGCTGGAGCCACAAAACCTATAAGTAGTGGAGTGGTGAGGAAGTGATTAAAAACAGAACAAGTGTATGTACTGGGAGAGAAAGTGTTCACTGCTTACAGCCTGGAGGAGGTCATAAGGGACAGAGACACATAACCAAAGAAATGATAAATGCATTTGGCATCTGCGTTAACTTCTTCTCAGTAAAATCCCATGAAGACTTTTGCTGGCTTTTATTACCATGTGCGCACAAAGCCAAAACACTCAGGCTGCGTTGATTTAATCTACAACTACAGTGCTTTTACGTGTCCATGTTTGCTTGGTTCTGAGGCCTCGTTGCTTAATCTTTTAAAAAATCTTTTCCTGCAGAAGTAAAAACCTTCTCCCTTTCTCACAAGCAAAACTCTTCCTGAAAAATAATTCTGTTTACCCAGAAATGCTTCCTAGCCTTTACACTTGGTGAGTAGAAAGCAGTAAGTCCTGTGAAGGAGTCTGAGTGAAAGAATTGTGGGGAGAGAGCACTGCCAGGTTTAAGCTCGCTCCTCACACACCAGTCAGTCCACACAGCATCACGAATGTGTGCAGGGCTCCTCTGCTTCTCTACTCAATGGTTTCAGTTTCTAAATGGATGACTGTAACTATAAAAGTGTAATGGGTTCAAAAAATAATCTTATCCAGGACAAATGGAAAACCAAAATCATCAACTTTGGAAAATGAAGGCTTCTGCTAGAAATAACTGTGGTATTTCTGGTTTTGCAAAACCCAGTATTTTCAAATAAGTTGGGGACTAATGTATCTCAGTGGCCACTTCCTGAGCTTGAAGACAGACAGCAACAGTCTCCTGCTCCTTAGAACCAAAAGCCAGCGGAATGAAATTACTATGTGGAGACAATTTAACTGCTCCATGATGAGTTTACCAATGGCACTAACAAAACAGGCAAGAATCACACCAAGCATAGACTGCTGTTCTTTGGAACACCTATAAAGAATAGCTGAGAAATTAAAAAGGAGGTGACTGAAGAGGAGGACTGAAAACAGCTGAGAAGGGAACCAGAGTAGCAGAGACTTTCTCTTCTAAAGCCTCAGGGGAAGTACTAGAGGGATGGGGAGCTTAAAGCTCCTTAACTGTTAGAAGATTATAGCAACAGAAAAAATAATAGCTTTCTCCTCTGAGTATTTGGAATAAGAGTGAATAATAAAACTTTTAGGCATCTACTGGCAAGGCAAAATGCACAGTGAATAGGCAGCACTTAGTCCCTAAATGTGAGCCAGGAATGACAGCACAGCATTACCTCCCTAAACATCTGCCTCCTGGGAGAGTCGACAGTGTCCCACCCAGCTTCCTCAGCCGCGGGAAAGTTGCTGCTCTCCTCCTTTTTGTCCGTTGGGTTTTTATTTCATTCTATAGTTTGTCAAACTCAGAAATAGGCTAAACCTGGCAACTTTCAAAATGCAACGTAGAAGCTTAAGAAAAACAAGGGAAAGGTTCGGTCTCCACAGCACAACTGTTATGCAAAATTGCATTTTAGGTAATTTTTTAAAAATTGCTAGCTCCAGAAGAGTGAGTTAAAACTGAAACCTCATAGCTTGATAGCTGAGGCATGAAATTTGACTATTAATGAAATATAAAAAAATAGTTTTCTCAAAGCATTTGTTATATAGGTCACATGAAAAGAGAGTAAAGACTATTATTTATAAGTAGTATTTTGTAGCAAATATTAAAAAACATCAAATACCTAATTTTTTTATTTGAAGAGAGGAACAGCTGGTATGTTTCAGTGAAGATAAACATCCAGAGTCTATCCTTGCTGTTTGAGAGTTGATCTTTTCTTCTTAATAGGCTTTTCTGAAATTAGCTGGTGCCCTACTCGTCAGCAGAAGAGGAAGCTGCTGCTAAGCATTAAGCAGGAAGGAAGGAAGGAAAGAAGGAAGGAAGAGAGGAAGGAAGGAAAGAAGGAAAGAAAGAAAGGAGAAAAAGAAAGAGAGAAAGAAAGAACTAGAAAGAAAGGAAGAAAGAGAGAAAGAAAGAACTAGAAAGAAAGGAAGAAAGAAAGAAAGGAAGAAAGAAAGAAAGAAAAAAGAAAGAAAGGAAGAAAGAAAAAGAAAGAAAGAAAGGAAGTGAAAGAAAGAAAACACTGCAAGATTTCCTCAATTTTAGGGCTTTTTTTCAGAAAAATGTTAAACGACGCAAATTAAAAAAAAAAACAACGCCCGCTAATAAGATGAGCTGTCACACCTTCTGGAGAAACGTATAAAATGAGCATTTTAAAACAGAAGACTTTGTAGACACAGATTGTGTTTTCCACATCAACTGCAACTTTTCCTTTTGTAATTTATACTGTAGTTTGAAAATGCCAGTTGAAGAGTTATTCAAGCTTCTGCTATAAAACAAAAACTAAAGGGTGCTTCCACATTTCTCTCTAAATTAAGATGAAGCAAAGAGATGAAAAATATTATAATTAATGGAATTTTTAAAAAGCCTTCTTTTCAATGAGATTGTTGTACAGTGGCTTCCTTCTGTGATCAGTTTTATATTCTTGATTGAATATCTTAGCTTTTTTTTTCCTCCTGATCAAAACCATACCCACAAAGGTCCCCCATGTTCATATATTAATCTTTCAGATACCAGTCTTCAGTGCCCATATCAAGGTTGTTAACATGAGCAGTTCCTATGCACTACATGGCTTGTGGCATTGGGAAGATGGCTGAATGAATCTTACTCATTCACTGTGTTCCCCTTGGAGGTTATAAATGCCTCTGCTACAGGAATGCTATAATATATTCCATGCTTTCTTCTAACGTCCACCTCAAGTAGCCAGTAGTAGGGACCCCGCTAGTAAAGGTCCTTCTTTAACCCCTCACTCATGCCACAAGCCCGGATCTTGCACCTCTGCACACCAAGAGCCAAGCAGAGGTCCCTGCCTGCCTTGTCTCCCTTGTTCTTTACACCATCTCTCCTTCTTTCTGCAGAAGGCTGTCATGGTTTGAGTCACATCTGTGCTCTGTGGCTCCTGCTGGAAAGCATAGAGCCCAAGTGAAGAGGGTAATGCAACTACTAGTGAGAGCAGCTGCTTCCTACCACATGCCTGCCAGCAGATATAGGTGAGGAAGCCAAGAATGTGTGGGTATAGAGGCACATATGTTACCACTCTCCTTTCCATTGTCCTCCCTGGCCAGTTAGGTCAGAAGTCAGCAGCAGGGTGCCAGCAGGGTTTGAATGGGGTACAGCAGGATCAGGGGCTTGGGGCCAAGGGATCTGCAAGAGGCAGCATTTCCTGCTTCCCATGGGGTTCGCCTACAGACAAGGCACGATGGCCTCCAACAGCAGGATGTCCCTTCAAGGGACAAGATTTCTCAACTCTTGAGTTTACAGGCATAGCCTTTATGGGTCAGCCTCTCATTTGAGAAAGCAAAACCTGGCATAGCCTTCTGAAGAGACTGCCAACCTACAGCTGGTAATTTATGAATTACTAATTCATAAATGTAGAGTTTCAGGGAAGTCTCTTTGTCAGAAAAGCAGCACAGACTGTCTCTTTCTGACAAGCAGAAGCAGTACAGCAGGGAGTTAGAGGGGTTAGGAGACACAGCCCGCTCCCTGGTCTCCAGCACTCATATTTGTGGGCTTTAAATTTATTTTTTTTCTACAGTGATTCAGAGGCACCACTCAGCTGCCTGCCCTGCTACACTTAGGACTACTGCAACACCTCAGGAATATCAATCCTCTCCTACCCTATTCACCTTCACCAAATGAACATCAAAGTCTCTCCTAAAGTGCTTGGGAGGGAAAGTTAACATTTACTGTATATTAAATGTGAACTGGATACACCTCAATTCACCTTTGCCTTTACATACAAGTCAGAAGGTTGAATCATACTGGGACAGGACTGACCTACTCAGGTTTTGCTCAAGTTATTGAAGTTGTCTAGTTATTCCTTTTAAGCTAGACTCTTAAAGAGTCTGGCACACAAGCCTGTAGGGGAGCCTCAGTGTTTCTGAAAATCTCACTAGGCATCTAGCTGTAATTTGAACCCACAGCCTTAGCATACAAGTGTTTGACCTTTCATTACTAGACCCACGTTCTGCAGATGAGATGCTATTGTGAGAGTTCTGCCCTGCCTCCTGTGAACATTCTCAAATAGCTACATTACACATCCCGGGGTGCTGAGAAACTGCTGCACTGCAAGGGAGGAAGGACAACATGTAAGATATGTTAAAGAGGCTCCTTTCACCTTCTGGTACCTGGGATTAGGCATGCAATCATTCTGGGTTCAGAAAAAATGGGACACTTCCTGAAGCTTAGATCCCTTTATTCAGAATGAACTGCATGCCTCTGTACACAACTGAGGCATCTTCTGCATAGCCTGTCCCTCTGCCAGCAGCTGCCTAAGCCTCAAGGATGGAGGGAAAGAAGGGAGGAAGAAGCAGGCTGGATTTTTGCCTTGTCTGACAGACTTCTCCCTAAGATTGAAAACTTGACTTGCAAGGAATGAGTTTCCTTACGACAACATTTTAAGGCAGAGTACAGCAAATGCTAGTCCCCAGTTCTGCAGCAGCAGCTTCTGCTAGGGCCAGTGAAGGGGTCATAAAGCCAAGGGAGGGAAAAAAAATAAATATAAATCTCAATTCCGTACATTCTTCATTCCTACAAGGCAGTGTAAGAGAACAACAGGATACTGAATCACATATTTGTATTTTTCATGCTAAAGGCAAATAGACACTGACTCCTTAAACAGGACAGAATATAAGCACAACTTGCTCATCACTGGCACAACCCCCAACTTTTAACACTTGGTTTATTTAAAACCTACATGCTAGATTTGAGCCTTCTGCACAGTGAGCTCTAGTATGCCAAGCTGCAACCCAAAGTGACTCTTACTACCAGACTATAAACCCCAGAAAATAGGGCTAAGAGTTCATTATGAAGCTGGTGACAGACTCCTAATTATAGTGGTGCTATCAAGCATGATAAAGGCTGGTTGGTTTTATTATAGTCTCATCCAAAGACTTGTTGGATGCTGGATTAGCTCATCTTTTCACTCCTGTTGAACTGCCATATGTTTCTTTTTCTCCTTTATGTAGCATTTGGCAGGAGTTATTTGTCAGCATTTAGAAAAAGGAAACATGTCTGCAGAAACTTCATTTCTAGTTCTTTCCATGCAAAGTGTCTTGTTTTACCTGATAAAGCCTTAGAAATTGCATTTTCATGTCTAAAGCAAAACTGGATAAGAAAAGGTTACTATTAAAACATGAAATATAGGCACTCTTAAACTAGCCTGATCACAATACTGCAGTATAACATTTCAGTGTACTTTGAAGAAACAGATACCTCCATAAAAAGCTGTCTCTTTCTCCCTCCCCTTCCACATCAATCCTGCCCGATTTCATATCCACTTCAAATATCTGCAAGTAAATCAGAGCAAAATGCAGCATTTTACTAACAGATTTGATTATTTATTCATCACTACTGTCTACCAGCATTGTTGCAAAGATCCAAGTTACACAGAACAAGTCACAGGAATAAAAATATTAATGCAAGGACTTTTTTAAAAGCCTCTTATTTGGCAGCTATAAACCCACTGAATGTCACAAGCTTAGCTAATACATCATAGGAGAAAGGATTTAATTGCTTCTAGTCCCAGAAATCAGAGAGTTGGGAAGAACTAGGCAGCACCTGTATGGAGAAAAACCTGGAAATCAGAACAGTACCTTGCTGGACAGAAAAGAGAGGCCCAACAGGCATTTCTGCACTTCATAGTCTTTGGAGAAAAACTGAAGCAAGGGAAGATCTTCACAAAGATAGACAGAGGAGAGGCTTATTTCTGAAGCTGTGCTACAAAACATACTCAGAAGAGTATGGTGGGGCAGGTGGCACCATCACCTTCAAATATGGAGCAGAATTTGGCAACAGATGAGGATTTTACTGTCCCATGAAATTTGAATCAGCCATGTTTAGGGCATTGTATCCCACTGCCCTTCCTCCCCTTCCTCACCTTCCTCTTCAGTGTGAGCACTTCTGCTACTGCAAACAAGGTATTCTTATATAGGCATCTCCCGTGAATGACATACTCTCCCAACAAACGTCATGGCCTCTTCTCCAGACGGAAAGAAACAGTTTATTTCAGAGGAAAAAAGAAATGGCCTTGAAAGGCCACAAGAAGTGACCTAGGGGCAAGATAATGAGAACTAATAGAACACTTGTGAGAAAAGGAAGGTCACCTGTCGCAGCTGCCGTTCAGCTCTGCTAAGTGGTTTTATTGATGGGTCATTAAAGGATTCTCATCCACCTTCAGCCTGAGAAAGGTAAGCAACCAGAAGGAAAAAAACAAAAATGGCCTTAGGTTTAAAGTGTCTTAACCTGATATCATTATGCACTGAAAAATGTGTAATGAAGGTAGGAGTTTTAATTAAATTTTCAAACATTATTTTAAAATTTAAGTGCAGTCTTCCTGCAGCCATGCTTCATCACCAACTGAAAGTTCATGTGTTTGGATAGCTGAACCCCACCATAATCCAGTTTGCCCAAAAATAAGTAGTATAATTGATTTCATGATTCCTTGAGCCCTTTGGTGTAGGCTTTCAGCTCTCCTACATTTGCAGCTGTAGATATGTAGTAGATAAAGATTAATGCTTATATGCCAATGCAGAGATGCTGAGCCTGCCGATTTTAGGAGCTCTGCAAAACAAGCCATGAGATGCTCCTGCAATTTCCATGTAAGTAGGCCAATAGAAAACTGAATGAAAAAGGAAATTTTGACGGCTAGACCGTAGCTACTGTAACCAGTGGGCTGGCAGCATAGTTAGAAGAAGACAGATTTCCTTGCTTTCCCTTCTTTTTCCCCTCCAGACACTGGCAGTTAGCCTCTGTAGGGAGGGATAAAAATCTCACCAGCACCTGCAGTAACATGCAGGCAGGAGTAGTACCCAACTTCAACAGTGTCTCTATAGAATACCAAAGAATAACTAAAGAGCCACATGTTACTGGTAAAAAACCTACAGTGAACAAGTGCAAAAGTAATTCAGTTTTGATTGCCTGTAGTTTTCCATGATAAATAATCTGTTTTCTGTCATTATATCCAGGAAAAAAAAGCTATGGACAAGCACTCTTAATAAATTTTATTTTTGGCTTGCATTTTGTAGCTTTGCAGATGACAGAAGGTATCTTTAAGCTAACTGCTACTGTGAACAGCATGTAGGTGTATACACATCTACTGCCTGTAGGACCTCTACCTGTATTACACATGCCTATTACACACACCTTAAAGCACTCAAAAATTGTCTTGTGGACACTATTCTGCCCCATTCAGATCTTTCAGCTCCCTCCTCTGTATGGCCCAGGCTCAGTCAAGAGCCATAGGGAAGACAGGCACCGCTTGTCCCAGGCACCCGCACACACACCGGGGCTCCCGGGGCCAGGTAGGAACCAGTTTCCCCACTGTGAAAACCAGTCTTGCACAGCCTGCAGGCATCACCTCTGTGGGCAAATTAGTTGCTATGAGTTAAAGACTTGCTAGCTAGTGTTAACTGAAATGTTTTGAGAACTTGCACTTCAACCTATTTTGGTCAATATTCACAGAAAAAGCACAAGCATCTCTGACAGTGACTCCCCCATCCTGCCTCTGAGCTGTTAAAAGAAAAGGTCACCTAAATTTAACAGGACTAACATGATATTTTCTCAGTCCTCTTTCTTAGAAACTGCTCAGTTACTCTGGCTAAATGTTTTTTCTTTTTAAACAATAATAACAGAATATTCAGAAAGAGGCAAACACCGAGTTAAAGAAATCTCAACGCAAGCTGTTAAAATTTGGCAAACTTGTAAGCTACTGAAAATAGAGTCTTATAATGGGAAGTGTCAAACAACCTTGATAACAGGCAGCAATACCAGTCTGCCCTGTAATTCTAAATTATGTTTCATTACAGTGTTAAATATGCCTGAGCTCCGTTTACCAGTTCCACCATTGCCAGCCCAGGAGCAGCTGCCGGCCGATGGCAAATTAACAAGTTGTAGTTTTCCTGGTGCAGACAAGAGGGTAGTTGTTTCTGGCTTTCAGCAGTTGGAGCAGGTTCATCTCAGTGGTTTTTATAGAGCTGAGTGTGTTGGCATATGGCCATTAACACATTTCTCAGGTGGTTTCCTGCAGTAATAAGGTGGCCTGAACATACAAGAAGCACACTCAAGTTAGATTTTTCCAGCAGTTGGTGTAGATATAGTCAACAGGTGATCTTGAAGAAAATACTACAAAGTACACACACTTGAGAATTTTTGCTATTTTGGAAAATAAATTAAAACTCAAGTTGGCACTCAGGAAGCCCAGAGGCTTTACTGAATCACAGGATAAGGTTTATATGGTCAAGTTCAGAAAGGGATCCAGGGATTTTTCCTCTGCCACAGAGTAAAATGTGATCTGTTTCTGTATTTACTTTAGGAGAACCAATGCCCATTACAGAGTCAAACCTTGAAGATCATCAATATTTTTCCCACAAAAGATGAGCCATATGATTTCCCAGTCTAAAAGACTGTCACTTTTCAAGAACTGAGGAGTTTTTTATAGTCTCCAAGAAGCTTTTCAGATAAATTATGCAAAGAGGCACTTTTTTAAGGTGCCAGCATCGCATGACACCAACCAACCTTTCACCACCCAGGACCCAGTCTGTCTGTAAGAAAGGCTGCCAGTTCTAAGAGAGTCTAAAATTAAAACTACAGCTCACATTGTTCCTATGGGATAACAAAATGAGGGGATAGACATGACACCCTTCCCAGGCTGCATGCCCTGGGGAAGCCAGGTTTTGGCCATCACAACAGCCCTGGAAGCCAACCACTACACTGGGTGTGCCAGAGAGCAGCTGCCCAGCGCCAGTGGTAGAGGATAATGCTTCACATGAGGGTAGATCAGGAGAGCATGAAAGATAAGGAGTTGCCTGTCAGCACTGGGCTGGGCACCCACTGGCATCTCTCCCGGACGAGTCACAGCAGGGAGCTGGAGCAGCTGCTGGCACAGCATCACAGTGGCACAAACACAACCATATCCCCTTCTCCTTCTTATCCCCTAGTTACTCCCTCAGCCACTTTCACACTCTATTCTTTCCTCCACAAATCAAATGGCCCCTCTTGGGGGCCAAGGTCAAGGCACGGTGATGATTTGGGGCTGCGACACACAAGATGCCAGAGGAACGAAGGCTGGACTACATTATTCAACCTTCCATTTCTATGTCTCCAAAGTAAGACTAGCAGTCCTCACTATCACAGACTTACAATGAGACACTTTTGAGCCCTCAAAGCATCCATATATAACAGTAAAGGATCCAGAGCAAGATTCTGCTAGCAGTGTATAAAAGCAAGAAGAGTGGATTCAAGTCAACTGCGGTGCTCAGCCTTTTACCTCGGCAACCTCGGGAGGCGCATCTCAGGATAGTGGGAGCAGAAACCACTGCAAACACAGGCAGGAGCTGCCCCAAAGGTAGTGAGCATGGGCTTCGTCACACTGGCACAGAGGGCCAAAGGCCAGTTTCCAACTACTGGTAGTGCCGGCTCCTTTTTTACCTGGTATGTGCACAAGTTGAAATGCAAAGTGGGCACTGGACTGTTTTCAGAGAGATTAAATAATCTTTTGATCTGGAGAACACAGGGCAGCATCTTCAGAGCCTGCATGTGCATCTTTTTCTGATGATCAAGTCCCTTTGGGGTACCTTAGAAAAGACATACTCAAAACACCTCAAGTCTCAAGCTGTCTGGCTAATCTAGACTCCAGAAGTCTTGTCTATAATCAGCAAAAATATGATTAGTTTCTTCATCATCTCTTACAATCTCTCAGCTTTGATCAACATTTCCCCAATCCCAGGAGCAAAATTCCACTTCTCTGATCCTTTCTGTCTTCCAAAAACAGAATCCTCTGCTAACCAATTCAGGCACCACTGGTGCCAAAGGACAAGCTGAATATGTCTGTGGCTTCAGAGCCACTTGAAGGACTCCTGTTGCCCATGAACAAAGTATACTCTAAAAGGCATCAGGGTGTCCAGAACAGTTGACTTTTTAACTCTGAGTGCATCAGGGCCAAGCTGAAAAGCTGCTGAACTCTTATATAAGAAGAGTGAGGAGAATATGAAGAAACAAATTTTTTTTCATAGAAAGTAAAGGGGATAAAGAAACAGATTCAACTTGGGCTAAAAACCAAAACTCCCTTTCCCACAAGAAGAAAGCAGTAAAAAATAACTTTTACAAATTGTACCACCATGATAATAGTACAGAGACTCACTGGACTACTTCTCAGGGACAGAGATGCAGCAGGCTGGATTTCTCTTTTAGATTCCAGGTAACTCTTCCATGTACAGTGACTGATGCCTACCATTTAGTTCTGCAATTCTAACACTTCAGAAAACAATCTTATCAGAAAAATAGCCTTATGAGGCACAGGAGCAAAGAATTTATTCCTAAAGAAAGGCTCTAACAACTATCAAGTTCTGTGAATGAAGGAGTAGCTGTACATTAAACCTTTTTAAGCAGCAAACATGGATTAAGATATTCCCACTTATGGCTATGTATGCTTCTACCTCAACTGTGCCCATTCTTGTACCACACATTGTTAACTGGCATCTGAGGCAACGTGGATTTAAAAAAAAATACACAAAACAAAAAAGTTGTTTATATTTTAAAGTAAAATAATAAATCAACTTATTTCAGTTGTCTCTGGCCATGCAAGCACAGAGAGCAACATAAGAAGCAGGCATCTTCCTTAGGATGACCAGTAGAAAGGCACTTAGGGGAAAGCTTGAGATACAGTTATATCTCAAGACCACAAAAATACGTGAAGTTTGGAATGTGACTGGAATCCGGTACACCTGTATCCTAGATCTGCCTGTCTTCCTTTAGCACTGGTATATATATGGCAGAGCAGTCATTTACATAAAAACCTTGCAGTGGAAGTTTCCTGGTAACTATGTCTGTCAATAAATAAATTATAACTGTTAGTCACTTGATCCCTGTCCAAAAGCCTGGACAACTGATTGCAGGAAGTTTCTCTGTGAAGGACAACACTAATAATACCCAACAGCTCTTGAAGCTATGGCCACTGAGATGGTATTTCTTTCTTATATAACTCTCTCCTCTAATAGGATTTGTAATATATACATATATACATATACCTTGGCCTCACAATATTGATAAGGATTTTTTCTTGCAAACTACTGTTTGCTTCAAAGGAGCTTCATCATCAGTAGAGAAGTAACTTATTCATGCAGGAAGGTATAAGAGAAAATGATTGTTCTGAATGCAAGGAGGAGAAATAACTACTCTGTCCTAATTCTCTCACTAAAGAAGTACACTGCAAATTGAGAGAGCTCCTATTTAAAGATAAAAATATGCATGTTGCCAAAGAGTGCTTTCTATTTGAAATGCAGGAAGATTTGGGGGTCAAACTAAGAGAGAAAGGGACATATTCCAATCCTATGACTGTTTTAGGGAAGGGCTCAGCTATAGCTGTTAAGAAACTGAACACACTGAACAAAGGAGTGAAATAAAATGCTGCAGCAAAAGCTTGATGGAGCATACTAGGAAATTTGGGCTGATTTTCTGCCTGAGAAGAGAAATGAGCAGACGTAGCAGAAGCAGCAGCTCCCATGTTTCCTCCAGTCCGGGGAGAGCACGGCCACCTCCCAGCTCCTTCCATCCCTCCCCAAAACACAAACTCCTTTCCCAGCCTGTGATCTCACTTCCCACTGCTCTGGCAAGGACTCCTCTTTCTCTTTCCATTCTTTGCCTTTGCTCCAAGTTCCAAGCAGGTAAAAAAACCAGAAAAGAGCTGAACATATCCACAGAAGGGAGTGGGGGTCAGGGAGATCCCATGCTAGGTTAACAATATAACAAGTGTTTTGTACAAGAACCACCTTCGATATTGTTGGGAAAATTATTAACTTTTTAAAAAAAATATGGAAGGATGAATACCTATTTTCCTCAGATAACTTTCTACTCTGTCTGTCTCTCCTCTCCATATACACATCATTAAATGAAACAATCACTCATTAGCAGTGCAAGAACATTAAGATTCAAATAGAATAGGAAGCAGAACAGCAGAGTTAATATGCAAGAGTTAATACACAGAGCCAACTGAAATAGCACCTCTATTCAGCTTTCATTATGTCTAGCTGAAATCTGTTTCAAGATCGAAGGCATTCAACAGCACTCATGCTAAGAGCAGGAGGAAAGAGCTTCAAAGAACTCGCTTCATAAATATCCCTCAATATTGTAGGATATTACCCTCAAATTAAGTTGAAGTGAGCCACACTTGCAAGATTAGACTATGGTTGAATTGCAGGTACCAATAGCAATAGCAAGCAAATCAGGCCACCCTGACTGTGCCTAGGTCCCTGTTCCATTCTAATCAGACACCTTTCAGAAAAATGGAGAAGCAGATGTTCCCTAAAGCTGCCATTAGCACAGCATGGGCTGCTGGGTATGTCTGGCTCAGTGCCCCAACTTCAGCAGTGGCTTTCCACTCACCAGCCTTCTGCTGGAGAACCTGAGGCTTTTGAGAACACCGAAATGGAGACTTGGGCACCCCCTGAACCTGCCACAGCAGTACTTCACCTGAGGTTTGGAAGTCAGCAGGTACCATTTTCTGAGAAAATCACAAAAGACATTATACAGCATTTGTCAAAGTTAAAATGTGGAGCTGTCCACCCGAATCATTTGCTCCCACAGGTTTGTAAGTGTGAGCCAAGAGACTACTGAGGTTGAAGACTGGTTAAATACCACATTATGGGAATGTTTTAGAGGACAAAAAAATGAAGTGTTTTAGCAATATTTAGGGACCAAAAATAGGTTCACTGTGGAAACTGCAGGCCTTTTAAGATATTGATTTTGAGCAACAGAACCTAAACATTCATAGAAAATGAAGAATATACAAAATTAAGATACAGAATCCTCAGAAAAATAGTCAATATAGCTCTAGAAAAATCAGACCTCTAATCCTACCCAGAAAATGTCCCCAGCTTGACAAATTTAGCTAAAGAAGGCACATAATGTCTTTCAGTAAACTAAGCATTTTATAACTAAGCTCTTATAACTAAACACTTCTATTTAAAAACAGATGCCATGTAAGTTAACAAAGCAGATTAAATAGCTCATAATTCTCAATTATTATAATTCAATCCTTGGTATAACAGCCCTCTTAGTCTTTATAAAACAAAACCTGAAGCAAAAGTCTTCCAGGAATGTGGAAGTCCTAGTTAGGAAAGACAGTGCTGGTATAAATCCATCATTCCATCAATTTTCATGCAACCTGAACAGAAGGACAAGTCAGGTTGAAAGATATGGTGATGTAGATCACAAGGTACAATAAACTCAACTGAACAGCAGCATTATTACTGTAACCAAACAAGCTCGCACAGAAAGCAGACCCAAAATTTAGTTCACAGTGTTGGAATGTAATTTGGAAGACAGTAAAGTAAAAGATCATTAGGGTCACAGTGGTTTACCCGCTAGCACAATCACTCCAGGGAAGTGGAGAGAAAGAGCAAATGTGATTCTCCAACACACACAGCATCAAAGCTCCGTGTTGAAATTGTGAGATATAATTACATCATTTAACATTGGATTTCCTAAAATGTATCTGCTTCTGACATCAACTGCTTGAATCTAATGTTATTAAATTGGTAAGAGCTCAGATGGGAGATATAGGTTCCATTTAAGAACTAGACTTGAAGACAGACACTATAGCCAATCCGTTTAATTCAGCTGAGACAAGGTAAAGAGAGGATGATAAAGAGGTGACAAACATTGTCTGTGTCAGCTTATAGATGATAAATCTTTTTCTTAGAGTTGATTTGATCAGAGAATGCCAATCCACTGATAAAAGCTCTTCTTAGGAACTTGGCAGATTTTAAATGCACCCCCACACCTCATAGATGAAATCCTTGAGGAAAGACCACTGGCTACTCCAGAATCAATTTTCTTCACAGAAAAACCAAGGCAAACCAATATTGTGGGCACACCAGCATTTGAAGTGAGAAAAGAATACAAAGTGCCTTTTCAACTCAGAATTAACCACTACAGACTGATTTTTCCTGTGTTTTTTCCAATCATCCTCTCACCTGTCAGTTAGAGATCAACTGCTTCCATAGGTCCCCTCTGACCTTCAAAGCAACAAATGCAGGTTCCCATTTCCATCAAGACCTGACCCCAACCTCTTCCAGAGCCAAACCAAGAGCCCCCTTTTTGGATACACAATCATTTCGGCTCTGACCTTCCCTCCCTCACAATGTTTACTCATTGTCAATTACTCAAACCAGGACACTCATATTTGAGACACACCAGGAAAAATGAAAATATGACTTTAGCTCAGGGAAAAATGAAAATGTTACTTTAGCTCAGGAAAAAATGAGGAGCATTCTCAGAAACCATTCAATATACATGGTAGAGTAATATAATGCAACTGACTTCTCTAAAGCCATGTCTTTAGCTTCCAAGCTTGATCCTTATTGGAATATGGCACAGAATTTTTAATTATACTGCTACTATGAAGTGGTAATGAGCATTAGCTCATTATATGACTCAGAATAATAATTACTAGGCGGTGCTATCATAAAGGTACAACTTTAGAAGCCAAGCAGGTGTTACTTTCCTGAATGATTCAAAACTCACGCAGCCAGTCCTCTGGCTAATTGCACACAGAAGCTATGCACATCTGAAATGCCTTTTTCACGTGTCCAAAAGGGGCAGAGAAGGAAGTTTTTCCTTAATGCTGCTAAGCTGACTGGTTGTCAGTGTTCAGAAGTAATTCCCCAAGTAAAAGTTTTGGCTTTTTCATGATGTGTCAAGCTTTTCTCTATTAAAAAGGTTAGGTTGCCTTTTCTTGCAGAAAGAAACATTTAAGGCTTGCTTCCACCTAAACCTCCCACAGCCCCCATTTCAAAGTGTCAGTCATTTTGCATCAGTGGCAGCAGCAGCCCCAAATGCCTACATGTAATTACAGCATAAAGGCTTTTACGTTACAGGGTCTGTAATAAATGAATAAAAATATATATAGCTACATTAAAAAAAAACATTTTAAAGGGGGCTCTTTTTTAAGTAGGGCAATACATATTTGAAAACAGTAAGCAACACTGGAAAACTGTGCAGAACAGTCTTATAGCACTGAATTTTGGTAACTTGTTGGAAAATACCTGTTATAAAAGGCTTCCCTTTTCTCCTGAATTGTCCTCTAGGTCACCCCACTGCACCACAACTTGAATCATGAGAAGATTTCAGTGTCTCCATTTCTAATGAAAAGCCAGCTGACTGGGAATATATCAATGACATTTGTATTACAGAGCATTTCAACATTAGCTTGTTTATGACAGTAATTCAAAAGCACTGAATCTCACAACTCCCTTCTCCCCTGGGTGCTTCAGTAGTTCTTTTTTCAATCACTCTTGAAATAGCTGTATGATGGAGTTACATGGGACTTGCTATGGGAACGATAGCTGATTAAGTGTGTTTTTACAAAAACCCACAACCTTTCTTTTTGCATATCTTAAATCCTCCCCCACATCACTGCTATTTAAACAATTCAATTAAAATTTTGGGTGATAGCATGCTCTTAATTTCTTTATCGATTAACTGGTGTACAAAATGAGGATGACGGGGAAGTCTTTCCCCACGTTATGGTGATTTTTTTTATATAAGGGGTTTGCAGGGAGTTAGTGATAGAGGCAAGAAACAACAGAACCCTGGGCGTGTTGGGCCATCACTTGTGACAGGGGCTGGTGGAGGAATCCTGCCTTTCACGGCAAGCATGCCCGTGGTGACTAATGCCTTCACACCCTGCAGCATGGGATCACACTCACTCCATGGTTATGTCATTTTTAAAGCATCTGGAGGTAATTTAGTAGTACAAACCTAAAAACCAGACAGGCACGTCGTTGGTAGGTCTACTGTACAGAAAAGCAGTGATGCAGTCACAGATAAAACAAATAAATATTGACATTCACCTTTTAAAATGTGAGCTGGGGAGTTTACCTGTTTACTACCTTGCTTTGAACACCAAGAAAAGATGAATTATCCACCTGTTACATCTGGCAGTAGAGCAACACAGAAGAGATGTTTGCAGTGGTAGATGAGCTTCATTACTTTGAAACTAGTCTCTTGTACAGAGATGCTGTACCCATTTTAGGCCCTTAATAAAGCAGATTATCTATTATCACAGCAAGCAATCTCCACTGTCAGACATATATATAAGTTATCACAACAGGTGAGCTGCCCTTGTGGATGGTATACACCCAATTAACCTGCCCCAAGCACGAGGAAAACCTCTCTGACCTCCTTCAGCTCCCTCATGCACACAATGCCTCAGAGCTCCTTGGTGGGCTCCTGTACTGATTCGTGTTACCAAACCTGTGTCTCAGTGCTCAGCTCTGGAATCCCCAGCACAGAACTGCAGAGCTATTTATTATTGCATCTAGTTTAAAGATAGCAACTTTTTATGAAATTAATCACATTTTATTCTCTTGGGCACTGGAACATACTGAAGTGAACTCAATGTAGGGTGTAAGTCAGGAAATGTAATTACATTCATTAAAGACATTTAAATGTTAATCCATAAAAATATTTGTCCCTTATTCCAGCAAGATTCCTTTCTATTTCTTTGAGCCCTTGAACCTCTCATCAGACAACACCATCTCCCTTAGAAGGCTGGAAGCAAAAGAAGATGATACTACTAAACTTGGGCATTTCAACTGGAGCCCCTCTTCACACCCACGATCATCCAGAGCCACCCCTTGCCACCCATTGCTGAATGAGCTCAAGGCTCATTTGAAAAACAGCCCAACATACCCACTGTGAAAGTACTAAGCCATTCTGAATTAAGGCCCCTGGGACCCATCTACTTTGATGCACAGCTTTTTGTGTTGTTTAGAAACCTGAGAGCTGTCTTAGTAAACAGAGCAAACATCCTCTAGTCCAACATATTTCCCTGAGAACAGACTACATCTCACTTTCTGCAGAGGAGCCCAAACTAGTCATTAGGTTATTTCTGTTTTCAAGGAGACAGCCCTCCGAGGGGCAATTCAGCTTCTGTAGCTTAGGTGCTTATCTCAAGCTCGCATGAATCACCTCAGTCTCTCCTTTCCCCCATTCCCTGATGATAGTTTGTTGCAAATAAATGCACAGAGATAGAAACTAGGTGTCTTGTTGAAGACAGGGAAAATGAACCGCATTTTAAAAGTAGCCAGCAGCAGCCACAGACGACCATTAATTTTTCATCCCAAACATCCTCCTAGATGCCTAAGAAAAATGAGTTTCAGGACTTCCTAAATTGAAAATTGCCTCAAGGCTTTAAAGTTACCAAAGGTCGTATTTTCTAGGCATGTGCCTAATCTCTTCTCCATATTACTGGCATCTAAAAGCTTCCTGCAGCAATTCCATGATTTAGCTTTCCCTCAAACAGGAGAAGGATTGGAAGAGGGAACAGGACTTTAAGCCTGCTGATACTTATATTGTTCCTAGTCTGTACTTTTAAATTACATCATATTTTCTCTCATGCTTTTTTTGCTTCCTCAACTTAAGAGTTTTTCTTCTAAGAAAAGGTGCCCCAACCTTCAGATGATATGATCAGAACTCTCTAGAGTATCTAAGATTCAAAAGTTTATGGATCTGTACAATTACAGGGATAATTCTGATTTTGCTCTCTACTCCTCTCCCAGTATTTCTTCTTTTCTATTTACTTTGCTGAGCACCACTGCACATTGAACTGACATTTACAAAGAATTATCCACTGCACCTCCAATAGTGTGTTGGGGCTTTTTAGCCCCTCAGCAAGAAGGGGATTATTTCTTTTCCCGCTCCATGCATTATTTTACAATCCTTGACACTGAATTTCATTGGCCTGTATTTCCAGCTCTTTGTTGAAAGAGTCTCTGTAAGTATTTTCAGGGAGCTTCAGGTGGATCATCGTAAATAATTTTGGTATTCTCTACAAGTTCTGTCATCTACTTAAAATCAGATAATTGATGAATATGTTGAACAGCTCCAACAATAGCACAGAACTTTGAAGGACCCATTCCAGTAATAGCTGGTATAGAACAGGGATGCTAATCGGGTATTCCATTTCTTTGTTTCCTATTTTAACCACTTAGCACTTTTTCTTTCATTCCCTGATAACTGTGGTTCTAAAATATTTCTGTGAAATATAGCTTGTACTTTTATTTTCAAGGAGCTTTTTACAAAGTATCAGCTAGAGCTGCTGTATCCGTAGAGTAGCTTCCCTCCAAAACTTGCACACAAGAAGCAAATTTCCTTTACAGGACACATGCTGCCTCCTCTCTAGTTATTTCTGTTATCTATTGCTTCTATTCCTATTCTGATTTTTACCAAACAATGTAATACAGGAGCAAGATTTACTGATAATCTCCCCACATGTCCCCCAGAGGCCCTCACTAGACTGGCATATTACTAGTTTATTTAAGCAGACAGCAAAGCAGGAACAATTTCTTATTTTTATTCCTCTAGAGCTCTGCATGAACAGCAACCAGCTCCAGTGCCTTGTTATCAGAATTTTTTTTTTTTTTTGTGAGAAGCCTTTTAGAACTGACATTTCAAAAAGCGCCAGGCAACTATCAAAGAGACATGTCTGGTCCAGTGAAGGCAAGTCCCTGAGATCCAGCTGCCTTGAAGATACCAACAGTGGTTTAAGCAAAGCTAAGATCTGTAGCCTAAGAGCAGCAAAGGCATGAGAAAAGAGGGAGTACAAGGTAAACGGATAAGGGATGAGTCATGGTATTTAAAATAACTGACATCTAAGCTTCCTTCATTTTGGCACCTAATAACACACGTGTCCTCAGCCCACTCAAACCGGAGGATACGGGTGTAGGCAGGAGCTCAGTTCTGAATCTGTTGCACAAAGGGTGGGACGCCCGCGTGCACAGTCAGTCAGTCTGCAGCAACACCTCGGTCAACCTGGCTGCATGGTTTCCCGTGTGCAGCAGGGACTCCCAGGACTGGGGATCCCACACCACTCTAACAAGGAGAGGAGGAAAGACAAGCTCTTCCATTAACTCCAGAAACACAGCTCTGTCCTGCATTTAGGGTGGTAACAGCTGTAGCTTAGGCCCATCAGAAAATGATGAAGGAAGTGATCGGAGTGGGACTTGAGCACATTACTATTATTTGCTTTGGTGAATAGTACTGTAGTTTGCAAGAGCCGTGCCAATCCCAAATATTTCCAGAGCAATGACTCAGATAACTCTCTTCCCATGAAAAAAACCCCAACCGTAAAGCAAAATACACATGGGGCATTCCCTTCCCCTTCCATATGGCTTTATTTTCATCTGGTGATTTTTGAGCAGCAAAGCACTTTTATTGCTATTGTCTTTTGCTACAGTTTTTCGAAATACAGGAATTCAATTGCAAGCTGGAATTGTTTATAATGTGAGTCCAGAGAACTGTGTTTAAACAAAAAATAAAATACCCCATGAAATATTGCAAGATTCATGGAAGAAGTTGGACTTTAGACCACACTTAAGTGATGCAGCAACAGTGGAAATTTAGCATGTGTATCTGCAGGTAGAAAATTAAATAGGTTTGCAGCTTTCAATCATGTCATTTCATAAATGCACTTGCCCAAGCATTGCTCAATATTGCACTGATCATCCTGGCAAAGAGGCCAGGATTTCCAGGTTAGATTGGTTCTACAGTTCCTCTCAGAAAAAGTGTAATTCAGGAAAGCCTAAGCACTTAGAATTTATTTCATTTTTCTGGAACAAAAGGTCCACACAGAATATAGCTTTGCAGTTCCTTGCAATAATCAACGTAAAATATAAGTACTGCAGTTATAGCTCCATACTTAGAATAAATGTTCTTCAAAAATCTAGGCAAATTGTTATTACACTCAGATGATTGTTAATTCTGCCATCTTGAAGGAAAAAACCCCAGGTTTAAGAAGCTATAATTAGTAGCAGATTACACAAATAAACAGATTTTTAAAGAAGCTGTGTGAATTCTCCAAATTCATTTTTGCCAAGAGCCCATCTGGGATTGACTTCCACCACCTCACTACGAGAGCTTCATTACAAAGGTGTTATAACAATATTCCAGAAACAGCAGCAGAACATAGGTTTTCTCTTCTCCCTTGAACACAGCTTGCAACTTTTCACACACTGAGATGAGCAGGAAAGTCTCTGTCTCCCTACAAAAAACCTACCTACAATTTTCTTCTTCAGCTTCATACAGGCGTAGAAGACAAAACATTACCCCATGAATGAACAAGCAAACTAGCTGTCAGTCAGACCAGACAATCGCAGTACAAATAAAGGAAGATTACTGCAAAATACATAGTTTGACATGGTGACAGAAATCACTCTTGTCAAGTTGCATTAATATACAGTGACTTGCAGGCTACTTTGGGTGCGTTACTTTTCCAAACTTCTTTATTTCTCATGACTGTAAATGCTGAACTACATTTTTCCTATGTCCCCAGTACAGAGTGGTTGGGTTGTTTTTGGTATGATTCATTATCAACTGCTTTAAAATCTTTTTTTTTTTTTTGCCCATGACTTAAGTGAATGTGTCATTGTCACTTGGGAACAAGCAACAAAAAGCTTGAACAGGAACATGTTCAGCACAGTGAGCAAGGCCAAATATTTTTGGATCTCTGTCTTCTAGCATTGCTAGAATAATTTCAAAGTTTCTCCCATAAACCTTGCTTTCTGCTGCAAACTCCTACCCGTCGCTGAGAACTCAGAAGTGACTGTGCCAATTCAGCCTTTCATTTTAATTAAATCTAAAAATCAGGAGTTATTTAACATTATTTTATACTGCTTAGAGCCAGTAATTGGACTCCATGTGCCTCTTCTTTTTGCAGCCAAGGGCATAATTCTGGCAGGTTCACATAGCTTTAGCTCACAAGCGCTGAGTACACGGAGCCTTCAAGCCAACTGAGACACAGCTAACAGATGCTTGGAGAGGATGTTATGGGTGGTTTTTATAAGGTCTAGGCTCTCTTTGACTGTTAGACAGGATTCCTCACAGAGGTGAGCCAGAAAAAACTAATACCTAAGTAGAATCTCCTTAGCAAGGCAATTACAACACAGCTAATTCCCATGTCTTTTCCAGGGCTATGATAAACCCAGCTCCAGTGCAGGTAAAAATAAGGTTATTGGAGAGGAATCGGGGCATGCAGCCTGCAGATGTCATTCAGAGTACAATCACGTTCAGCTTCTGCTGCTCTCCAGCTTCACCAAGGCACAACCATTTCCACTGATCTTGTGACTCATCCCACGCAAGAAAACTCACTATATTTGCAGATATGGACCAGTCTTGATCACTTTGTTTTGGACTAGGACAAGATTAGAGTGATTTAGTTATAACAGTGTGAACAAGGTAGGTGAGGAACACCTGGCTCAGTACTGCTGTCACTCCATGGAAAAATGTCCCCCATCTCCCCTCCAGCCTGGTCAGGCTCTGTTGACATGTATGGCAGATGGGACTGTGCCTTCAGTACTGTCACCAAGGAGCTGAAGTAAAGATCCCACTGATTCCCAGGGAGGTCCACTGGACTCTGTTTTACCAGCTTTAGCAAGTGGACAGCAACTTTGGGGAGGGGGAGGAGTTGCAGCAAGCACCTGGGGAAGGATGCACTTTGCCAATCCTCCAGCAGTGGCAAAGCTGGTTTGGGGAGCTGCCTCCTTCCCACTGCCACCACCCCTTTGCCTCCCTGCTGCACAGGAGAGCTACCACACCTTTCCCCTGTGCTAGTTCAGCTGCTTACCTAACCACAGGCAAGCTGGGTACGCATTCGCACATAGAGTTTAAAAATAAACCTCCAAAAGAGCACTGTGTTCTTTTAAAAAACCCAAACAAATCGCCCCCAAATCAAAACATCTCACAGGTCTGGCACAAAGCACAGCCCTGCCAGAAGCTGAATCAGCTGGGGAGGAAGCAGTACCCACCAGCTGCTGAACATGAGAGAGAAAGAGGCACAGGGAACCACGGACAGGATGGAAAACACTGAACTTCACCCCTCCCTATAAAGAAAGAGGAACAGCACTCAGCCTGAAAGCTACTTTTGCAGACAAAGGATGACTGCAAGCACATTAAAGTCTCTTGGAGGTAGCCCAACCAGCGTGACACATGTTTCAACATAATGCATGTGCCCTGCCAGCAGCAAGCCTTCATTGTGGCATACATGCAGTCCCACAGTACCTGAGCCACCCAGACACCTGGCTACGCAGGTCACAAAGCCGTCTGGGCCCTGGCCATATTGACAGTCTGAGGTCCACTGGTGGCAAATAAGGCATGTTTTTATTTACCTTTCAGTTTTAAGCATTTAGATTTAAATTGCTCTACTTTCTCAAGTTAATATCAGGAACAGAGAGATTAATAATCTTTTAAGAAAATGTTGACATTCCCTCAGTCATTTGACTCCAGAAACTGGGCATTTAAGCCGGCAATAAACTATTTTTCAGACTAGGGATAAAATTGCACAAATTGGCATTAAATTACAAGACAAACACACATCTCCCTCTGAAAGCTCCCTTTCACACCTGTAAAGCAAAACCTCTTCCTAAATTGTTCACACAAGCTTCCCTGAGCTCCTAGCAGGAGCCAGGCAAGGGACTCCCACCTCCCTGCTGCTCAGACCCTGACACTAGAAAACTCTTACCCATACTCATACTCATCATCAGCTCAAAGTTTGCCAGTGACTAGTGGTCTACTTCAGAGGCCAATAATGGGTCCAGTCCTGTTCAACATCGTCATCAATCATCTGGAGGATGGGGCAGACACGCAACCAAAAGGAGTGACTGATACACCAGAGGGTCATGCTGCCATACAGAGGGACCTTGACTGACTGGACAAATGTGCCAACCTCATGAAGTTCAACAATAAGAACTACAAAGTCCTGCACCAGTGGGGAACAACCCCAAACACCAGTGTATGCCGAGGACCATCCAGCTGGAAAGCAGTTTGGCAGAAAAGGAGCTGGGGGTCCTGGTGGACACCAGGTTCAACATGAGTGAGTGACATGCCCTTGGTGCAAAGAAAGCCTAGGGTGTCTTGGGCTGCATCAGACAGAGCACTGTATGTTGAGGAGGTGAAGCCACTCCTGGAGTACCATGTCCAGTTCGGGCTGTGCACAAGAGAAACATGGACTTACTGGACAGAGTTCAACAAAGGGCCACAAATACAATTAAGGGACTGGAGCACCTCTACTGTGAAGAAAAACAGACAGAGAAGTGACTGTTCAGTCTGGAGAAGAGAAAGCTGATGGAGGATGTTCTCAATATATGTAAATACCTGAAGGAAGAGTGCAAAGAGTGTGGACCCTGGCACTTTGCAGTGGTGCCCAGCAACAGGATCAGAGGCAATGGGCACAAACAGAAACACAGGACCTTCCTTCTGAACATCAAGAGACACTTTTTCACTGTGAGGATGACCAAACATCAGCACAGGTTGCCCATAAAAATTGTACAATCTCCATTCTTGAAGATACTCAAAACTTGTCTAGACATAGTCCTGAACAGCTGGCTTTAGGAGGAGCTACTTGAGCAGGAATGCTGAACCAGATGACCTCCAGAGGTCCATTTCAAATCTCAACCATCCTGTGATTCAGGAAATAAAGCTCACACCAGTCTGTCCCCAAAAGTTACCATCGGGGTGGCTAGTATGAGCCAATACCTAAACTAGGTTTCCCAGGCACCGTAAGACCTCATCTTGAAGATGGAAAATAAATAGTGTCCTTCAGTAATTGTGTAGGAGTGTCCAAGTTCAGCAGGACTAGGGCAGTGGCTCTCAGACTGTGGTCAGATACTGGGTGCCATGGGAAATGACACTCAATTCGTGACAAAACAATAAGCAGTCTGCCACAGCCGTGTCCAGACTGCATCACCACTCAGCTGTTAATCCATGCATCAGCATGGCAAAAAAGTGAGAGTTGTTAAGATGTAACAATATATGATGGTTCAGAAAACTTGGAGGCCAATGAGATAGGAAGGTGAGAGGGGAAAGAAGAGTCCGTATCTTCTGCAGCACAGTAGCAAATGTCCAGGGTTACAAAAAAACTACCAGTGCAATATACATTATACTTATACTTCCTTTTTATTGAAATCTAACCTTTCTTGCACTGCTGAGGAGCTATTTTACTTAGAAGAGTTTTAAAGGCCATAAATGCCTTTAAGTTCCATATTATTGGAAAAGTGAAGAATAGAGACGTCCTCACTCAGCATTCACCCCTATGTATCCATTCCTATGAAAAAGAGTTAAATGTAATATCCAAAGATCCCCTTTTATCAAAACTGCAGAAAAGCACCACTGCTCTACTAGTTTGACTAAAGCCTGTGTGCAGCCTAAATTGGCAAATGACTTAAATTGTCTTATGGACGCTCACAGGTAGGAAGGGTGGGTGTGATCGGAATATACAAGAATATCTATTATAGACTACTGAATCAGCTGCCAAACACGTCCCAAAACCACACAGTGCCTGTCAGAGCATCTTGGAACTAATCATTACTGGAGGACCTAGGAGACCTTTCCTTGTGGGAAACTGAGCTGCTGAGCCCTGGACTCCAGCCAGCCCCATCCCATGACCACCCTCCTGGGGCCAAGGGCATCAGCACCAAATGCTGAATGTAGTCCACCAGAACAAGAAGCTTTGCCTATGCTGAAAAATGAAGATGTACTTGGTCAGATCCATCACATGCCTCCCATCATGCCACTGCTACCCACTTTTCTCCACCATCTTCTCATTTGCAGCTTGTCTGGCCCTAAAGGCAGACAATCATCTGCCCTGAAAAGAAAAGAAAGCCGTGAAAGCTATAAACTTCCTAAGCATCCCTCCTGCCAACACCTGACATTTGTTTCTACATTTCCTATTTGCTTTGTTTTCATTTAAGGTATTATATGACACAGATGAGGCCTCAACAGCTTCAAAATAATTCCTGTGTCTGACTGCCTCAGCTTTATTAAAAGTAACTGAGCCATTGATCATCATCAGAAGATGTGGACTCAGGAGAAACAATATCAGTGGTAAACAAATGATCCTGTGAACACGAACACTCCACCAGCTGCAAATAATAGGGAAACAAATACATGGTCAAGGAGGTAAGAAGTCCTCCCAACACACCAGCAGATCATCTTAGGGATAACAGAGTCACACCTTTACAAGCAGCCTGGCTAACAAGAACATGCTCTTCCAAAGGCAGGGTGAGGGGTAGAAGCAATTTTCTTTTGCTGTTTTCAAGCATCTAAAGGCAATTTTGTGCTGCTGGCTTAGGATGCTGGCAAGAAAGACTGTTCATCCCTAATGCGACCAATTGCCTGCATTCAGAGGGTGTTTTCTTAGCTGAGAGTTTCCATACACACCCTCACATGCTGCACTTAATGGCTGACCAAAGAGTGAAGTCTGGAGAAGGGAATGCATGACCGCATGGCAACACCTGTGAAAAATCAAACTATTTTCCTTCCCTTACCTTCAGCTGGCTATAAACAGGATCAGCCTGTCTGGAAACTTGCTTGTACAGAAACAAATTAACAAAGATCAGCACCATAGATTAGAGTACATGAAGAGTGAAAGATGCTATATAAAAGTCCATTGAAACAGCTGCCATACAGTCACTCAATCTTCAAGAGTAGCAGACCAAATACCTGCAAAAATAGACTTTTCAAAATAAATGCCTTCATATGAAAGGTCAATGTTTCATATTGGAAAACATAATGGACAACTCCTGGCAAACATTTAACTTGAATACAGTTCAGGTTCAACAGCTGCTGCTGCTGGAATGGAGTAGCTATTGTACAATTCTGTTTTTTGAAAGGAAAAGGATGCCAAAATCTGCACCAGATGCCCTGCATTCCCCAATGAAGAGTACATTTAGCGTACTCAGTTTAATACCATACAAATCATATGGAATCCACCAAGAATCTGCAAAGGTTTGCCAAACAGAAAACAGGTGTCTAACCAAGAAGAGCCACAGCAGAGCGACACAGGCAAGATCCTCTTGGTCTGCACCCAGAATCCTCAGTACCTAGAAATAATAACTTGGTGAGATGGTGTCTCTGAATCAGCTGAGGCAAATTCCCACCTTTCCAGAAAACCACTTGGGAAAATCTTCTTTGAAGAAATCATTGTGCATGAAGGGGGAAGAAAATAAACAACCTCATGTTATCCTCACTGCTGGGCAAATACATCCTGTAATCTAAAGCATGTCAGCTAGCCACCAAAAAGCCCAGCTGAGCAGATGCCTTGAAGTGAAATTCAGCTTACTTAAGTTCATACAGAGTACACCTATCAGCAGCTCACTTGCTTTGGGGCTAAGGGTGTTCATCAGTGTGTAAAGGTGCTGAAGGAAAGAAACAGCAGCACTGCCATGTGGCTCTTCAAAAGAAATGCTGTAGCAGTTGGCAAATTCAGGGCTCATCTAAACTCAAACAGCCTCTCTAGGCAGTCTAGAATTTCCTTTGAAGTATATATCTACGAGCACATATGGTCCTGGAGCACATCCACACACATTCACCAGAAGGGAATGAGAGTGGGTGGAATACATAAGACTATCCCTAAGAAAAGAAGGAAGGAGAGAGAATAAAAGTTCTGGCATAAACAAACAGCTGCTATTTCTAGCCCTTCTGGTTGAACACCCTCCTCCAGTTCAATGCCACTCTGCAATGCCTTGTTCAACTTAAGAGACAAACCGAATTGAAAGTGCAAGAGCACACACTTTTACAGCCCAATTATGACCACTTACAAACATACTGTAAATCTATTCACTCCTTAACACACCAGGTACGTCCAGCAAATGCATTTGCTCAGTGTGTATTCAATGTAGTTTGATATTCTCCATGTATCTTGAGCATGCACATTCAAGCAATAAAAAAATTAAATAAACCAGGTCTGGATTAGACTCAGACCACAATAGCAGTGAAAAAAGAGTAATTATTGACAGAGGCTTGGTTAAGCTTACAAAAGATTAATGGAAAAAGATTTTTCCATAATTGCCATCTCTAACCTTTTATCCAAGCTCAGTGGGTACATTACCTAAGTCAGCAGGATGTTTGGCCACTCCATATGAAATGAATAACATTTATGGGCTGACCCACAGCCCATAGCTTCTTAAAACAAGAGCTATGGAGATGTTCCTATCCTTCCACCAAGGACCAGTGCATACCACACTTAGTTGCTTAAAACAAAACAAAATAGCCCCCTACTCCTCCAGGTGCCTTTAGTCCCTGAAGACTGAGCCTCCTCTTTCACATACTCAAGTGGAAATTAACTTGTGTACTAATAAGAGGAACAAAACCAAACATCTCAAGAGCAGTGCATCCCATCTGCTGACCCACCAGTACCTCAGGGGGCAGCAGCTCGCACATCACCAGGGTACCTCTCTTCCCTCACCCAAACACCCTGAGATGTGCTCCATGCCCCGAACCGGAAGCTTCCCTGCTGGCCCCAGCACACCTACACCTGCGCTCACAGGCACGAGTCAGCCCTTACATTTCACTGGCCCATCCCACTCACAGAACAGATCTCGCTGATGTTGAAAGCATGTGTTCCAAGTTTGGGTGCCTATAAAATGGCTGTGAGTGAGCCTGCACACCAAACGAGAGCTTTCAGCCTGGCTTTGCATTCAGGTACATGGAGAACAAGATAAACGAGTTTAGCTAACGCTGACCCAGTTCTTTCCATTTTACAGCGGAAAGAACCAAAACAGACACGATAAGTTAAAATATATTCCTGAAGGGATGCTGTTCATCTATTTTGAAGTGGCAAGCATAAAATATTTGAGTATCTGTGATAAAATTCTAGGTGATGACTGAACAGAGCAAAAAATAGGTCAGCAACCCGCTTAACAAAATTGTGTTGAAAACCATTAACAGGAATACAGCACACATGCTTTATAAGATGGTACTCTTTGGTGTCATAGACCAAGAAGAGAATAAGAAAAGTCAAGAGGAGGATAAACAAGGCTGGCTGGGAATTGATTGCCACCTTTGAAATTTTAGTGGAACTATTGGAGTAAGAAGCTGACTGTAGCTGAACTGAAAAACCACTATGTGTAGCTAGATTACTCATCTACTGCTAAACCAAATTAAAGTGTTCTTCCCACAGGCAAGGCTGAGGATTTCAGAAAAGCCATAATTTATAACTCAGAAAAAGTTTAAAGGCAAGCTCTGCAAAACCAAAATGAATTTCGTACTTAATGGGCAGCAAAACAAAGGACAGATGGAACTTCATGTTCCTTGGTACAACGGTAAATACTACATGGCACGCAGGATGCGACTGAATCAGGAAGCTGATCAGCTGCGTTAAAGAAGAGTTCACCTTACTCATGTCCCAGCCTTCCTTGCTCTGCAGATCACTGTTTCAAGACATTACATAGCAACAGAAGCAGGAAAAAAAATAGATTTTCAGCAAACTAGGCTTCTGTTGCAACCAACATTAGGAAGCACTATCAATACAGTTCAAATAGATGATCCTCCTTAATCTTTTTCATAATTAGGTAGCAAACTCATTTACAGGAAGGGCAAAAACCAAGTGAGCAAGGCACAGAAAAGCACCACAGTATTTCTGTCCAATTTGTTTTGCAGGAGTGATCATGCCTTGGATGGAAGCCCATTTCTAACAATTTATTTTTCATGTCTGGACAAGGCAATATAACTGCTACACAATTTAATCTCTTTGCTAATAGACTTAGCTGTTATAGCTGAAATACTCAAGCTTAACAATAAGGCTAAAATATCCAGAATACTTAAATCCAAGAAATGTGTTTGCTGGCTTCAGTTCAGGACAAGTAGAAGCAATCAGCTAAGGCACTGCGGCCTGGGGAACCACGGTTACACCTGCCAGGACGTTACCCTGGACTCTGCACAACTGCCTACAGTAGAACTGCTCCGAGCAGGTCGCAAAAATCATCTACAAAAAGTCTTTAATTGCCAGCGAAGCTTCTCCAAAGGGCCAGGAAGCACCTGGGCACCCCGACAGCTTGTCTTGGCTTCTTGGGTCAGCACTACCCTAAAATTACAGGGATGCTGGGCCAAACCCCCTCCCCCTGAGGATCATTTGCCTGTCGCGCTTCCCTCGCGGTTGTTTCGTTCTGCTTTCAAGCTGCAGCTCTGTGAACAGGCTGCAATTTACCTCTTCACCCTCACCCTCAAATTTGTTTGGATAAACAGGCTCTCCTTTGTTCCAGACTGCTACTACATTTACACATTGTATTGTAAATCAGCCGGCACAAAGCAAGGCCGGCCCTTGAATGAAGACACTAGCAGTTTTGTTCACAGCAAAATTAAACAAGTAAGAGGCACAGAACCCCATTTATAACCCCAGTCTGGAAACAATTGGTTTTTAAAAGGTGAGAGGTTTTAAAAAGTTTACTAAACAAACCTATCCTGTTACAGAGTCTATAGTCAGCTCACAAACAAGTTCAAGGCTGTATAAATTGCCAAAACAGTGTTATTTCTTAAGAACCTCAACCAGTGTAAAAGCCTGCTTTCTGGCTCTTTCAAGGACTCAAGAATTATTGGCAAGTGATTTAGCTTTTACTGAGTACACAAATAGGGAAAAATTAGTCACAGAGGAAGGGAATGAACTATTCACCATGTCTATTAAAGACAAGAGAACTAAATAGCATCCAGGAGTTCCAGGATAAACATCAGGAAAAACTTCACAGTAATAACAATTGAGCAGAGGAATGACAACTACCAAGTCAGAGGAGGAGGTTCAATGAATGACTTAACCACACCTGATTATGCCTTACGACAGAGCATGGACTCTGTCTGTATATGACTTCTTCAGATCTCCTCTCAAACCTATTTTCCATTATTATAAATGTTCTTATAAAGAAACTGAGTTTGCTGAGACCTCTCCCATGGGTTGATATTACAGTAGAGCCCAGCAGAAAACACTGCTTTTCAGTAGTTTCAGATCAAAACCAAAGAAAATTGAGGAGACGGAGGGCACACCTCCATCTGACATTTCAGAAGCCAGGGCATCACCGTCCACGTTGTAATTCTGACATGATCTGGTAGCCAAAAAGCACTTGCCAAATAGAATGCAGGAAAGGTCAACCTCTGCTTTGTCACCGGCCTCAGCAATGCTGCCCATGTCCGAGAGCCATGACTGAGGTGACTGAGCAAGCTGCTGCCCTTGGCCACAAAAAAAAAAAAGCCTGATATAGTTGTGAACACACCAACTTTCCCTTGAGACACACTCGTGCTGCATCTCCCACTGGAGTGAGGCCTGCCCAGTCCTCTGTCAGGGAAGGAGGCAGAGTGGCACCACAGCAGCTGCTGGGAGCACTGGGCACACCACAGCCAAACCCTTCTCCCAAGCGCTGCAAGTGACCCTGCCAGAGGAGCACAGGGGGCTGACACATTGTCTTCCACAAGATGATTTCAACCCCAGGCCCCAACCAGCTCCTGTCAGCCCCTGTGCCCTGCCCTGTGCTTCCAGCCCTGCTAAATGATCTACCTTTTATCCAACTTCTCTCCATGATTTGCAGATTAATCAGCACTGGAGTACTTCAACTGCCACCAAGCATCACTGGAAGCATGATCTAATCTTTGCCCACTCTCCTCTCTCTCCTGAGCTGCCCTTCCCTCTAGGATCTGTGTTTCATAAGTGACTCTTCAGTTTCATTCCTTTCACCTGAAGATGACAGAAACCATGGAGGGAGCACCTCATGGTACAAGCAACATGCTGACCTGAAGCTGGATCCCTTTCGGTGCTGAATAAACACAGGTGTATGGAAATTATGTTCCAGGGAGTGTAAAGAAGCCAACAATCCACAAACATGTGAGGGTCTGGAAACCCTGTAATATGTGCCCTGAAGAGAGATTACAGCCCATCTGTCCCAGCCAGAGTACAATGGAATTCGGAGTGATTTGTGCTCCACCTCCTCACCTCCCCTGGCCTCCTGCTTAGCCAAATAACTAAAGCAAATACATGTAGCCATGTTCCTAATTTGTTGAAGTAATCTGCCCCTTTGTCACTACTGCAGCCCTTGTGAGGGCATAGACACTGTACTTGGGAAATCATAGGTTATCCAAAATCATCTCCTGGAATCTGGCATGACACAGACTTTTCCTATGGTTTGGTCTGAACCTGCTCTGATGGGCTCCCAGTGCTCCATCACCAAGACTTACTTTCCTACTTGGAGATAATGCTCCTGAAACACCTGTAAAAACAAATCCATTCACTTTAATATTAAGCCCTTGCACTAAGTATTGAAGTGACACTGCCAGATTAAAGGGACTGTAATATATTTTTTTAATACCACATTTTAAACTCTTCCTCAGATTATTACCCATGAAAGAGCTTTTAACATCTCTTCTTTGACTGAGGTGTGTGACACCTGTCTGTCCTCCATTTCTGCCCCATTTTTGCTCCAGGTACACACCACTTACCAAGACCCACCTGGCATTTTACTAAGCTCTGCTCCAAAGGCAGCAGTGGTGGAGGCTGGGGGAACCCACATGTCACCTGCACATCACCCACACAGCTGAGGGCTAGGACAACATGCACCCCTGGCCTCTCTAGACTCATGGTGAAGGAACACTGTGGGGCAGATGCTGGGAACATGCTGCCACCCCAATGGCAGCAGCACCCCAACCTCCCACTGCTGGAGCAGCCCTCAATTGCCGACACCAGCTGCTTTTCCGGCAGGCACCAGGGCACGGCTGCTCACTGCCAGCTTGGGATCAAAATAGGTATTTAAATTTTATAACGATAGGCAACTCACCCTGTCACTTCTCATTTTAATAATTTCTTGCTCTGACAGGTAGGGGCAAGTTTTACCAAAAGGCTACTAACAGGAATCACAGAATTGTTAGGGTTGGAAGGGATTTCTGCAGATCATCTGGTCCAATCCCTGCCAAGGCAGGGTCACTGGAACCAGGTTACACAGGAACAGGTCCAGGTGGGTTTTGAATGTCTCCTGAGAGGGAGACTCCACAACCTCCCTGGCAGCCTGTTCCAGTGCTCTGCCACGCTCAGTGGAAAGAAGTTATTTACATTCTTCTTCCTCATATTGAAGTGGAACTTCTTGTGTTTTAGGAAGACTATATTGAATGCTGAACAAAGAAAAAAGTGCTTGAAAGCTCTCAATGACTGCTGTGGTGCACACAGACAACAAGAAGCTATAAGAAACTTTTTTGTCTTATCTGTCTTTGACTATAGGGCAACGAAAAACAAGAGCAAAACCATTTAGAAGAACACCCTCAAAATCAAGACAAACAAACATCCCCCAACAATACCCCTCCAAAGACACAAAGAAATAAATTGGTTCCTTTTTAGTTCTTAAATAAAGGCAGGCAAGAAGAAATTGTGCCTGTCCCTGGAAGTTATGCAAGTGGGAATTCCCAGAAGACAGGACAATAGAGACCTGGCATCCACAATGTCACTGTCTGAGCCCTGTGCCCAACAAGTTCCTCCAACTACTCTGGGTCTTGGTTTCCACATCTGCAGACTGGGGATAATAACAGGTCTTTACATCACAGGGGTGTTACAAAGATCAATTAGTTAATGTCTGAAAAGCACTTTGAAGATATAGCAGGTGGTGAGTATTATTATGCAAATAACGTGATTTAAGAAAATCACAAGTGCTGGATTAATACTAATCCCTTTGATATTTAAAAGACATCAGTTTTTTTCATATTTTAAAGCAGTGAACATTTATGCTATAGCTTTTCATGGCTGCTGCAAAAACAACTTTTAACCTTTTCTTTTCATATAGCTCCATACATAAAACTCCTCTGAAGACATCTTCACAAAATCCAATATCTTGACTCAAAGTTAGGAGTAGTGGAAGAAATTATGCATGTTGATGAACTGGATAACTAGATTCTATGCAGTAATATTTCTCAGAGGATAGAATGTCACAGGCCTAACTTACTGTAACAAACACTGCAGAGTCTTTCAGTTTTAGGGCTTTTTTTGGATGCACACTAATTTCATGCATAGAGGCATTTGTAAAACAATATAGCTGCTATTTAATTATGCCATTTTATGTGGTGGAAAAAGTGGAGAAAGAGAGGAAGCTATGGTTCATTCACTTCTTCCAAGGCTGCACATCTGAATTGTAAAAAAAAAAAGTAATAAATTTAATGTCTAATGACCTCATTTGGTGGTTTCAGAGATCAGGCATTGCAGTGTTTCCTCCAACTTCCAGCAAGTGGCTGCACAACCTCTTCTGCTTTGGGTGGATGCAGGGAGTAGAGTGGATGGCCACAAGCCAGCCCAGAAACACAGCCTGCCTGAAAGCTTGTCACTCGCAATGAGAGAGAAACACAAGTCAACAGGAGAGCCAAGGTGGGGCAGAACGAACGTCTGAAACCAAGTGGAGAGCAGAGCCAAGACTAGATGTCCCTCTGTATTTCAGCATTGCCCTTGCCAGACCTCTCTGTGAAAGCAAGACATCATGCCCAGTGCTTGAAACCTCCCAGTGCTTTCAGGACTTCCACTGCCACATTCCCCTTCTGTGAGGAAGCCTGTTTCTTGTCTCCTGCACTGTAAAATTTAGTGCAAACCAGCTGGTGCATTTCATCTAGGAATCTGGACAATATTGCTGTCGTTAAAACCAGCTTAATATTAACCCCCTCTGGAGTGCAGGCCTGAAATTGATATTAATGAAATAAGATCAGATATTAATATTCTGTACAGCCAGTTCCTCAAGCTGTGCTGTAGTGTCAAATCAAATCTTTTCCCAAGTCAACATACAAAATACAAACAGAGAATGGCAGGTAGTATGGACGTGGGAGGAGGCAGAAGGAGCATTTGAAAACTTTAGAAGTGATTATGTTTGCAGCTATAGGCAGCCATGCTTCCCTTCCTACCCCATCTCCCGCAGCAGCCATATTAATAGCTATTCAATACAATAATAGGATTCAAGCTGTACACTTAGTTGTTGGGGCTGTTTTAATCTCCAGGTCAATATTAAAAGCATTTGGATGCTCTTTAGGAGGGAGGAATGATTTTGCACTCCAGGAACACTGAGGCATTTTCAACATTCCCTAGGAATGCCAGCAAAGGATTTCCTTCACATGTCTCTGCTCATGGCTGATGTGGTAACACTTTATTTTAACCGGACTCAGTAGTACAGATTCACAATTCGATTTTCTTGTGTAAATATGCACTCTATATAACCTCCGTGATCTCATTAGTTGAATTTATACAATTTACATACAAAATAGATCCGAAACACCACCTGAGGGTCACTCTTCAGCCAGAAGGAGACTCTGGAGGGTCTCTGAACATATTCCTTTGGACACACAATTTGTACTCCTGGATATGCAGGCCTGGGAAATAAATCTGCTGTTCTGGTCCTGGGCAAGCAAATATAGCCCCATCCTTCACTTTGCTCTCCTGTAAAACAGCAGTCACCTCATCTTCTGAAAAAGATCTAATGATAGACCTCTCTATTGAAGAACTATTTCTAAGTGGGAAGAAGAGTCAGCATGATGCTTCCTCTATCTTAACAGAGGAGAAAGTAAATTTCTCTCTCAAGAGTACCCCTTATCTGCAGGTAGCTTGAGGTTTGGTGTACTCCATCTTCACACCTTCTGTTAGTTCACCTTTTCTGAGTGTTTTAAGTTCACCAACTGCTCACTTGAAGAAAGAAATCTGATTTTCTTGTGATCTGCTATTCAGTTTGAAGTGCACAGGTTAATCTTATTTAAGTAGGCCGTAGACATTTATAGCTAAAGTTAGAAACAAGAGAAATATTCCAGGATTCTCAAAACTTTCACATGTGCAGCCTCATCACAACAAAAAGGTAAAACCTAACTTAGATTGGCACCAAGTTCTTTTTATCTCTGCTTCCAACAGCCAAATAATATGAAGCTACTGCAAGGACTGTTCCCATTGGCCAAGCTTCCCATAACTCAGCAATCTGCTGCCAGGTTTCTCCAAATAAAAGGATGAAAAGTCAGCATACTATCCCCACTACACTTAACATATACAATCCGGAAAAAAATCCCCAAAAAAACACATATATTGTAACTGTGACAGAGAAGAAGAGAAGACATTGCCTTCTGTCTGCCCAGGGAGCAAGAGGAAAGCCATTTAAACAGCCACTCAAGGACAAAAAATAAAAAATCTGGACTCCTATCTGCTTTGTTGATCTTTGCACCAAGTAGAGCCAGGAAGGTACAGTCTGTCCCTCTGACTACTGCTGCCTTTTCTTCCCCAGGAGATGGGCAGACAGCGGGTATGTACTGAAGAGAAGGTTACTCTGATGATTTGTAGTTCATACACAAAGCTTCTGGGATGATGGTCTCCCAGCTTTGGTAAGATTTGCATCACCTTTGTAATTGTATTTACCTGGACAGCTTTAACCTCATTAAGGATTCACAGGTACAAAGCAGATGCTGAATCCAATCTTATAAAGCACTGACTGCTTTACAGGGACTACACTAAGCAGAAGCCAATTCAACACCTTCACTCTCATTGGTCTGTAAAGAGAATATTCATAATTTCACTCAAGAAAAGAAATATAATGTCATTTAGGTAAGGTTTACTTGAACTAAAGAGCAAAAAAAAATCGTGTGGTTTGGAATGTTTGAGCTCATGCTGTATTGAAGCACAGCTATTTAAAAAGAAATTATTCCAGGAACACATCATCCTTATCTTGTGGCTAATATATATAAAAATGACTAAAAAAAAGTTACTCAAATTGTAATATTTCCTCTCCCTCTAGTAAATATAAGAGCTTAGCATTAAATTTGTGTTAAAAAAAAATCTTCTTATGCATTCTAGGGACTACAAGTACAGCCAAACTAGGCCTTTGCAGCCGAGTTCACTTCTCTGCTTTTGGCACAAGTACAAATGAAATACTCGAGGAGACAGATATGTTACATTCTTTCAGGTGTTTTGAATTAACATTTACGGTACTCAAGGAATTTCTATGAAAAAAACTCCCATCTTCAGTGAATTTAATAACCTTCAGTTGGGAAATATGAAGGAAAAGTTTCCATAAGACAGAGCATACTTTCCTTTAAAAACACATCAATTGTAACTAGAAAATATATTACACATATACTATGAATATATGTATATATGTGTATATAAATATATTATACATATTGTATATAATTCAATTTTATGTCTTTTTTTTTAAACAGAGATCCTGTTTCTGAAAAGGAATAGAAGCACACTCTATGCATAGAGCTACTTTTATGAAGTGGATAGAAAAGTGTGAAGGAGCACCACTATGGGTTATTACCATACTGCCCTTTGAGGCATGCCAAGGGAGTAAAATTGATAATGAAGGATCTTCTCTAGGGACCAGGAGGGCTCCAACTTCCTCCTTGTGCTGCCACATGCATGAGCTTTAAATTGAAGTTGTGTTTGTGCTCATGGCCTCAGATTATAACTCGACTGTTGATTTGAATTCCTGCAGGCCTTGTACTCTCAGGACCTGCCCTATCATTTGGATGAGATCACATAATGGTTATTCCTCTTCACAGCCCCACAATCACCTCATAGCTAAGCCTCAGGGTTAATAATCTTAAGTCTAGTTTTCACATTTAACAATTTTTCCTATTGCTCATTTAGTAAAGACTGTTCAATACCTAGGCTGGAGTTAAATATATTAAGCATTAACCATTTCTTTGTCAACTTTTTTTAAGTCACATTTTTTAATAGTTGCCTAGACTTGTCTCCTTTTAATAAATGCACCATGATGGCATCTATATATCCTATTACAGGTATTGTACCCTGTGACTGCTGCATACCCACTATTACAGCATCCAGACTCACAGTTTCCAAATCGAAACTATAAATGCCATGGTAGCACAGGAAGTCCTTCTAAGCTTCCTCAAAGAGCCTACCAGAGGTAAAAATCTTCCTCATATTTAGGCAAAGTCTGCTTCAAAGTTATTTTTTTACATGTGAAGAAAATTCTGTATATTTCTTTTAGCTCATCCTAGGTATTTTGGTTTTCTTTCTCTGCTGCAGGAAATAAAACACTTTTATGTTCAATATATGAATAGTAGAGATTTTTCAAGGCCTCACATTTTACAATGTTTTCCTAAAGCTTGTAAAATATGAATGATCTGTGCAATGGCTCCATACATTACAATGCAACTCGGCCATACCATTTCTCCACCTCTTCCTTTATTCATTACTTAGAGGGCTAGGAACCATCCTGAGATGCCTTGCACTAGGAGGGAAAGTACATAACTAATTTCCTAACTGCTCTGTTTACTTTGTATACCTCGTGGGCAAAAGTTGGCAAGAAAGGACTGGAAGGTGTTTGCTTTGAAATTATCACCCCATTTACAAGATTCAAGTGCAAAGTCTTTTAAACTGAGGTAAGAGGGAAAAGGAAGTGACTATGTGCACGGTGAATGCTACCGGAGGTGACAGCAGTGCACTGGAGGTCATCAGATGAGAAAGAAAACCAACAGGTAGCAAGAAAGTTCCCTCATGAAGTGCACATGGACATGATATGTAGAGCACCCAGAGAGAATAAAGGCACTAGGCCAGGTCTAATAAAATGGCTGCATTTAGTGTAAAGCCACCTCGCATTATTCCAAATTAAAGAACAGCTACACAGGAGCATGACTGCTATTCAAAGCACAAACTC
Source organism: Atrichornis clamosus (assembly GCA_013400975.1). Lineage (NCBI taxonomy): Eukaryota > Metazoa > Chordata > Aves > Passeriformes > Menuridae > Atrichornis > Atrichornis clamosus. The sequence goes on from WBMZ01013705.1 coordinate 108,263, forward strand.
AACACCCTAACTCTGTTTGCCAAAGCCTCCTCTTCCCTGACTAATACGGCCACCCAGGATGGGACCAGCAGGAAAGGAAGAGAGGTACAGACACAGGCGGGGTTTGATAACACAAAGAACTTGGCAATGAAATTAGTTTAAGCGGGTCTTGAATCCTCTTTTTTTTTTTTTTTCTTGGGTGGAATGTGGGGTTGCCTCCCAGCTTCTCAGTCCAAAATTGCAAACTACCGTGTGTTTGCAGGGCAATGCTGTGAAACACATCAGAGTTAGAGGGAAACTTTTAAATACTTTTTTCAATGCCATATAACAACTACAGAAAATATAGTCTAGTGCTAGATCCTGTCCAGTCCACAGCACAGCTCCACAAAATAGTCATGGTAGCACAACCAAGCAGGTACTGGCCAGTGATGACAGGAACTACTTACAGCAGAGCTGCCACCAAGGATTTCATATCATTGAATGATGGCCTGTGCCCGCTGCTAACCCACTTGGAACAAAAACGTTCCCTCCTGTGCCAAGTCATCTCATGGGTATGGAGAGCCTGATGTGAAAGTGCTTTGTAGGAGGCTCTGCTCAAGCCAGGAACTCTGGGGATGCAAGGTCTGCTTTTGCATAGGGCCTTTTGGGGAATAAACATAAGCTAACTTAAGAGAATTAGCAGGTCCCCACCCTTTCTGGTCAAGAAGGAATGCTACAGCATCTACTTGCCCTATTTACACCTGACAAAAGTACCACTACATTGTACTTTTCAGCTACAGATTTCCCAAAATTCCCCAAAGAGAGGCAATGAAAAAAACCCCAAAACCAAACAACAACAACAAAACCAACATCCCTCTCCCCATCTCCCCAACAAACCAAAACAAAACACACCACAAAATCAGAGAGAAATTAAATTACTTGCTAAAGACAAAACCAAAGCCACCATGATGAAGTCCCCAATCAAGAAATCTACAGAATCCCACTGCGTCAGTGGATCTCATAGATGGCACTATGAACACCAAACGTACACAAAAAGCAGCCCAGACATCTGGTATTCCAGTAAATAGGCCTGTTTCATCTGACTGATGCCACTGAATTTTTAGCACGGTGTAGGAGCATCTCCGTTTCAGACAGAGACCTGTCTATCCATGACAAGTTATCATACATCAAAGGTCTGAGAAAACAGAAAAATCTGTGAGACGGAGGGAAAGAAAGCAAGTATGAAGCAATTTCTGGCCACGAGTTTACAAATATCTTCTTTTTCCAACAAGCTAAGTAATAACATAAAGCAACTCTTCAGTGCTGCCTCACTCAAAAGGTAGCTTCCAAGGTTGCTAAACCCTCTTCTGATATCAGAGTTCCTGTTCAAGTATAATTCAAGTAGATTAATTAGACAGACAACAGAAAACACAGTCTGCCTCTTCAAATTATCACTGGGAGAAAACAGCATTAAGAGTTTACTTTCAAGGATACTGTTTACCTTTAGTCATTTTACAGGCATTAGGATCAAAATTAAAAGAGAATAACTAATTGCTAAACTGGGAAAAGTAAATAAGCACTAACAACATGAACAGTGGCAACAAGCAACACAGATTGCAAAAGTGAAGTGGAAAGTGTTACTCTGAGCAATTGAGATACTATGTTTTGATAATTCAGTTAACTTGGAGATGATTCAGGTGCACAAGTTACTTAATGTCCTTTTACATTACAGGTCCAGGAGATACAAAACTACACATAAAAATCACTACTGAATCAGACTGTATCCAGGATAATTACAAAGTAAATACATTTTCCTTCCAGATGATTACACTAAGTGTGAGGCCCTAATATTTCAACCTAAACCCAAAGCACATAAACCCCACACAGCCATCTCTTGTCTCAGTGCACCAAGCCAACTGCACTGCAGTGTTCTAAACAAGGAACTCCCCTTCTCAAGCAAGCAGTACAACACTTCGGAAGAAGAAATGGAGGTTAAAGTAAACCCCCTCAATCCAAATGAGTTCTTAGCCCACCTGAGCAGCACAACCTTTGCTAGCAAAAGGGACTTCTTGAGGCTCAGGCTTCTGTGCAAATAGCTTCCAGGATGAAGTGCCTTTTGATGTGTACTTGCTCCTGCTGGAAGAGACACAGAAAGGATGCTTCAGAGAACACATAAGACAAGGGACTTGTCAATACGCACAATCAAAGATAAAGAGCTTGCTCAGTGTGTCTATGGGCATCCTAAACATAGATAAGGCAAGGAATCATTTTGGAGCTGGCATGTCAAGACACTGTAGAAAGTTCCTCATATTCATATGTATAAATGCAAAAAGGGCAAGAGAAAGGAAGGTGAAATCTATTGATCTTGCATCACATACAGCAACTGAAGGCTTAAAGATGTGACATAATCAACAAACACCAAATCATCAGAATTTTTAAAACAGGACATCAAAACATATAGGCCAAATAGGTAAAAATTAGTTATCTGAAAGGTCTCAAAAAAGCTGTCATTACTGAGTAACATCACCATGCAATTGAAATACTTCTTTTTCAGTTCAAAATTACTGGAATTATGCTCTACATTACCTAACTGTTTTATTGACTACCTGGAAATAAGCATGTCCTTGACAGTGAAATTAACAGATTACATAGTTTAGCAGCATAATAAATAAAAATAGAAAGCAAATCACAGAGTCAACACAATTACTTGTCAAGCTGTGCTCATCCCAACCAAAACAGTCTTAAGATGTGTGAATGCAGACATATATATTCAGTAACAAGGGATGCAGGTAAGGTTTGCAAATCAGAGGACTGTGACCTTAAGAAGAAAGAAAGCAAAAGGGACGAGGTCAACACAGCCTCACAGCTAAGCAACACATTCAGAGCTTCTGTTGCTATTAGAGGGACTAATGCGGCTCCTGGGTGCAAAGATATGAGAGTGAATGGAAATACTGAATGGGGTAGCATGGGACATGGAATGCTAAAGAGTGACACTGAAATACTGTGCCCAGTTTCATGGTTGATGCTCAAAAATAGATGTTGAAAATTATAGAACATGCAGAGTAGTGCTGCAAAAGCAATTAATTAGCATCTAGAGGGGGGAAAAAAGCATTATGTATAATCAGATTTAAAGATTCAGCCCTTCTGATAAGCCACCCAGACAACTGACAGCTTACTTGATCATCTTCAAGGGAAAAAAAATAACAGCAACAAAAAACTCTTTAATACAGCCACAAGAAAACTTAAAAGGGATGAACAGATGCAAGTCAAAAGCATAGAAGGCTCTTGTTAGAAACAAGATGAAATTCTGAACAGGCAAAACCAAATAAGAACAACATTCTTAAAGATGGATTCTCTTTTTCTCAGTATTTTCAAGATAAGATATGCTTTAGCCCAAGAATTTGTTTGACCCACGAGCAATAACCAAGTAAGATGTTTAAACAATTGTGGGACTTGACAGCTCCTCTGACCCCAAGCTCTAGATGACAGTCTCAAAAAAACCCAAACAAAACCCAAAACCAAAGAAAACCCCCTCAATCAAACAATTAAAAATCCCCACAAGGATATTTCCCTGCATTTTCATCAGTGCTACCCAACAATGAATTAAATGCACAATGGACTGTGAAATGCTTGCAGATCTTCCCCCCGTTAAATGTCAAACCAAGAAGCCATCTGTTAATAAACAGAGATGTCGCCTCACTGGAGTTTTATCCAAGCTACTAATATATGAACTCATACCATCACTTAGGGCTCAGAATTGCCAAGGCAAATGAAGTCTTTTGGTTTTTAATCTCAACAGCTTGAGTAGGCAGAAGGTGACAACACCTGGAGTACACAGCACATGCATAATCCAAGTCAAAAAGCCAGCTTCATGGTTGCAGAGTTACTGACTCTTGAAATTCTTCAAAGTACTCACAAAGACACTTTCTGCCTGGGTAAAAGCCTTTCAGACAAATTCATCACCATTTGGCATACGTGGGGAAAAAAAAATCCTCAAAGTTGTCCACTTCAGTTGCTTTTTTAGGTTTGCAACTTACACCCATATGGGTGATGTGCATATATTATAACCACAACTGCAGTTTACATGAGGGGTTACTCACTTCATGAGGGAAAAGGTCCAGTTGCTGATGACGTGAGTCAAAACTGCAAAGAAAAACTTTTTACGGCTTTTGAACTACTTAATCCCACAAGACTGGAAATAGAAGAGGTCAAACTACTGCTTTCAGTGCCTTGCAATTCAACAGGCCCAACATTAAGTTTATACCAATTTGTTTCAAACTGATGAAAATAACATAGCATGTAAGTTCAACATACATTGTGACAACACACTGAGGAAGACAAATTAATGTTCTTATGTATTTAAGAGAGATGTTGCATATTTTGGACTTCCAGCTGCAATGAGTATAATCAGATCCATTAAAGGGAAACTAACTAACTAACACAAGCTGAAGGAAATCATAGCCTACTACCATTAACCATTCCAAGCACCATGTATCTTCAGAAAAGAAGCTTTTATTTGCTTTGCATGCCTAGTTTAAGTCCAAGCAAAAGATTACTGAATTGTCCTGATTCAGGATTGTAAACCTCACCTTATATTTCAGTTACACCCCTTTTTACTGGATCAATGTATTTTATATTTTCTGTCCTCTGCTTTCTCCCTGTACTTGAATACATTTGACTAATCACTATTTTCCTGGGCAAACACTGGTTAAAAAACTGGTCCTTCATAAATACCATGATGCCTTCATAAATACCGTGATGCCACTAGAAATGTAAGAGCTAGATCTCCTTTATATCCGGCTCTTAGATGTCAGAAAGAGATACTATCTCTTCTTAAACTATCTAGAAGATAAACAAGAGCCCTGGGGAGAAAGATGTGAGGAGTTCACTCCTCAAATTTTTACATATTTAAAACAGTCAGTAAGTATAGACGGAACACTAAGCTTGAAATGTGAAAAATCTTGATTTCTGCATCCCTTCTCCGAGACACAGAGCTATCACATTATAATTTCTCTAGATAGAGCAAGATTAGTGTCAGGTTTATGAGAGCTTCCTTCAATCCAAGTCAACATGCAACCTAATCCAGTTTAACTAGAAATATGCTAGCTGGGTCTGTTCAGCAATTAGCATGAACATACCTAGTTGTAAAAAAGTAAGTTCTGGAACAATTCAGTGTAAGTGCTAAACACCTCATGGATTTTTATTTAAAATCTTGCTGTTCACAGGTAGTTCCTATGTACTTATTCTGGCAGAGTGATTCTGATGGGTCTACTTGAAGGTCCAGCACAGAATTAGGACATCTTGGGAGCAAAGTTTTCTACAAATCCCTGGATTGTTGTAGGATGGAGAGAGCTTTTAAAAAACAAAGACAGAAAGAACGACACCTGGAACATAAAGAAAACTGTGAATGTCAAGTAGTACCAAAACCATTCACTGCAAATTATGCACATCATAGAATGGTTTGGGTTTGAAGGGACCTTCATGATCATCTTGCTCCAGCACCCCTGGATGCCTTCCACTAGACCAGGTTGCTCCACGCCCCCTCCAACCTGGCCTTGAACATGTCTAGGGATGAAGCACCCACCACTTCCCTGGGCAACCTGTTCCACTGCCTCACTACTCTCACAGTAAAAATTTTTTTCCTAATATATATTCTCCCCCCAGTCGCTTTCAACTTGAACCCATCCCCCCTTGTCCTGTCATTACATGCTTTTGTAAATAGTCTCGCCCTAACTTTCCCCAAAGCCTTCTCTTTTCCAGGCTGAATAACCTTAACCCCCTCAGCCTGTCTTCATAGGAGAGGTGCTTCAGTCTTCTCGTCATCTTTGTGGCCTTCCTCTGGACTACCTCTAGCAATTCCACAACCTTCTTATGTTGCTGACAACCTGCTGGCCACACTTCTTTGATCCAGAGAGGAATACAGTAGACTTTCTGGGCTACGAGTGTGCATTGTTGGGTTCTGTTGAGTTTCTTGTTACCCAACATCCCCCAAGTCCTTCTCCTCGGTGCTGGTCTCAGTCCATTCTCCACCCAGCCTGTATTTGTGCTTGGGATTGCCCTGACCCAAGTGCAGGACCCTGCACCTGGCCTTGTTGAACTTCATGAGGTTTGCACAGGTTCACCTCTCAGGGTCTGTCAGGATGGCATAGCTTCCCTCCAGTGTGTCAACTGCACCACACAGCTTGGTGTCACTGGCAAACTCGCTGAGGATGCACTCAATCCCACTATCCTTATCAACAACATTAAAAAGTGCTGGTTCCAATACTGATCCCTGAGGAAAACCACTCATCACTGATCTCCAGCTGGATGTCATGCCATTCACTTAAACCCTTTGAGTGCAACCATACAGTCAATTCCTTATCCACTGAGTGATCCATTGGTCAAATCCATGTCTCTCCAGTTTAGACAACTGTGCCATGCAGGACAATGTCAAACGCTTTGCACAAATCCAGGTAGATGACATCGGTTGCTCCTCCCTTATCCACCTACATTGTAACCCTGGTCATAGAAGGTCATCAAATTTGTCATGCACAGTTTGCCCATGTTGAAGCCATTTTGCCTGTCACCAATCATTTCCTTCTTTTCCGTATGCCTTCACACAGCTCCCAGGAGGATCTGTGCCATGATCCTGCTGGGCACAGAGGTCAATCAGTAATACTGGTGGTCTTCACTTTTTAGTCATGGCCTTAAACTAGTGATGCCAGTTAACAAGAAAACTAGTGAAACACTAGGAATAAGGTTTTAATTGGATAACTAACTTCTTAAAGACACACTTCGATTGAATAAATCAAAGCTACTAAATTCACTTGTTTCTAGGATCGCAAAGCTGCTAAACCACAGGCACGTCAAAAGTGAAGCTACAAAGACAGAAACTTGGAAAGCAACCACAAAGGTGGAGGATGGTCAGAAGTGTTTCAGAAGGTGCCAGGTGGACTCCGTCCATTGATGAGTGCTGAGGCTGCCGAGCCAGGGGAACTCGGCATAGTGCTAATCATCAAGCCGTGCTGGCGCCAGCACCCAGGAACTGAATTCCAAAGTAAAAGCAAGCACCCCAACAAGCACGTGGCTGGTGACCACATCTCTGCTGACACATTCCTGGGGGCAAACTCTGTCCCGTGTTATGGTGGTGTCAGGCTGAGCAGTTGAGCAGGGGCTGACTATCACATTGACTCTGAGATTTTTTTAATAACCATTAGTAACAGTTATTAAGCACAGACACTTTTGGACGTTATGACAATGAGTAAGTCTTCCCTCAACCACCTGAGATGGAAACTCAGAGAGATCCAAAAGTTATGTATTTCCAGATGCTCAACTGCAGAGACAGAAACAGAAATACTTGATTTTAACAGATAACCAAATTATTGTCTGTCTAAAGAAAGTAAGCCCCAGCTCTACAAAGTCCCCTGAACAGCTTTCCAGTCTGTCTGCTTGCTCCAGGGCTTGGGAAAGCATGTATTCTCTCCCTCCTCCATCCGTCCTCTGCTGCCTCCAGGGACCAGGACTCCATAGCCTCTTTTTGTAGCCAGATTTGAACAGTTTTGTAGACAGTTAGAGAGCTTTTTGTACCATTAAGCCACTGATGGTTAAATAAAATATCTCTTTTCAACTCCTTATTTACACTTTTCTACATGAGTTTGATCAATTAAAGAGTAGGAGGCTAAACCACTTACTATCCAAATACTGTTTCTTGTTACAACAGACATCCCCTCAATGACTTACTCAGGCTGTGTGATTTGATTTTATTTTAAACAAGGATTAACTGACCAAAGTCAAATCCAAGTAAGACTCAAACAAAACTCTTGAAGTAATACTCCAGTAATCCTAGTTACCCCTAGCCTTATTACAGCTAATAATACTCTTTTTCTTGTTTATTTGGGGTTTTTTTTCCTAATATTAACCATTTAAATAGACCCTCCACTATAAGCTGAGTTTTACAACTTCCCATGGTGCATAAGAAAACCAGCAAGAAAAGTCAAAATGAATATCCACTACTGAGTTGAACAAAAGGGTAAGGGTGAGGAAGTAGGAGGAACACCGCATCAGGCTTGTTTGTTTACTTAATTCCATCTTAATTATTTAGACTCTCATTTCACTAACAGCTGTGCAGGTGCTAACTTTACTTCAAGAAGGACCTAGAGTCTTTGTTTGCATAAATCAAGTACATTTAATCAAGTGCACATTAGCTCATCAACACATTGGATCTGACGAGAAATTGCATAAGTGACAATGCCAAGCTATTTCGGTGAATATTCATGATATCTCTGCAGAACAGTCTGACTGGAGGAGAGTGAGAACAAAATGACAGTAAAAGAACGGTAGCAATTACTTTTCTAGCAGTTAATGTTGCCATTAACTGCTTGCTGGAAAGAGCTTAAAGTTGCAAACCCCAATTTAAGCTTGTTACCTTAATTTTACAACTGTAATTCAATATTCTGAATGTGATCCTAGTGTAACAAATATCTTCATTTAGTGTTTCATACAATAAATAATTTAAAAGTATATGAAGAGTTCCAAATTATAGCCATTATGGAAATATAAACACTTAGTATTACATCTTCATAAAAATAAATAAATAAATGTGCAAACAATTTTCTAAAAACTGAGCCAGAATCCAAACTCCTTAGCAACAAGTAAGTGGGACTTTTCTGTTCTTAATAGGCATTCATGAAGAGATCTCCCTTCAAAATGTAATTTGTTCTTAGGGAACTTCTGCACGCAAAGCAAAAAATTCCCAGTTTTGTAAAGCTATACAAAGCCTTTATCCAACTTCCAACATCATCTGTAGAAAACTCATACAGAATAAGGCTGTGCCCTTAGTGAGGATATTTTACATAACAAGTCTTCATGTCAGACAGACAAAGTAAGACTTAGCTAAAAGAAAAAGCTTTGATCGCTTTCTAATTCCCAGATGAATGAAGGAGAAGAGGAAGAGAGGGTTGTTCAAGTGGACCATATACCACATCCTTCTGAAACCCAGAACCCTGTGTGCTGTGACCAACCTACCAAGAAGGTCACACAGCCTCTTGTGCAGAGCTGCCTCCCTGCTACCTCTGTGCACCAAGCTGTGGTACGAGGCAGTTCACTGGACCCACAATTGCCATGTCAGAAGAATGTAGGTGTTTATGGGCTATGGCTCACCACTGCAGCTCGATCCAGCTGACCCCAGCTGTTTGCCTTGTACCTCTGTCAGGACAGAGCATTATACAGGAGACTCACGCTATCCAACTTCATAACATCACACAATAACATGAACAGCTATAAAATAGAGTTTACATTCATATGCCAGTCTGTAAACTCTGGCAGATTCAAAGTTCAATAGAAAACAACACTGAATGGCAGAATAACCTCTGGCAAAGGGACAGGAGGAACAGCTGAATGCGTCAGCTTCTGGAGCATAAGTCAGAGTTACAAGTGTATTTATTGTGCTATCCCTCCCATGTCATTGACAATCCAGGATATCAAAGAAGCCTGATTATTAACACTGTTGTAGCAGACTTTCATGAACATCCAAACCTTCAGTTGTACCTTTTGGGGGTTCATGTTACTACAAAATACAGGATCACATTTTGATGGGTTGACCCTAGCTTCTTACAATTATCTCAGATGATCTAAACAGCTTTTGGCACCAGAAACCACCATTCAAACTCCTTTCCCACACACTGACACCATTTACTTTCAATATTGGTTTAAGTCACATATTTTAAGACTATTTTCTACTTCTCAGTAGAAGTAGAAAGACTCACAGGTACTCAAAGTAAGGAGGACAAACCATACTAGGCTTGGAAGTAGACTTCCTCCCTTTTGATTTGGCTGGAAGCATATTCTGTTCTGGTATATTGATCACAGGCAGCAGCCCCTGTACCCAAGTGTGCTGGATCTGTCTCACAACCCGAGAGGCAGGCAGGGCATTAAGAGTCAGCCCAATGTGCATGTATAATCTCACTCCCTAGCAAACAGTGAACAGGTCTCCCAACTGATTTGCCTACAGGACAGTACACAACCCTGCTTCTGCAAGACCAGTTGAATATTTCAAGCTTTGGAAAGGGAAAAAGAGAAAAAAAAGAAAAAAAAGAGAGATTTTTCTGTCTGACTTTAGGATTGACGTCTTCCAAAACAACGTGTAAAGAAAACTGAAGTCAATCCTAGGCAGATACCAGCTGCCTATTACTTGCCAACCTTTGCTTCCTCCTAGATTCCATTACAATGAGAACATAAACAGAAACAGTAGAATAAGCATATATCTCCCTCGAAAGAATTACCTATTCAGAGTTCCCTCTGGTGTTCAATAAGCTAATCATCACATTCAAGGTAACAGCCTTAGTTACAAAATAATAAATTCCCTCACAAGCAAGTTATCATTCAGTGAGGAGCTCAGTGATAGGGACAGGACCAGGACCGTAGTGTTGTAACCCATGGACAAAAGCAATGCTATTTTCCGTCAGATTTCAGAGAGGCGACAAACTTACACTTTCTTCTTTGTATATTCAACCGAGTGTCTGATTAACCCCGAAAGCACCCAAATGTCACCAAGACTGACGAAGTCTCGGAGAAGGCAAAGTCACAAATTACAGGTACAGCCCATCTGAACGCGGCACGCAAAGATGTTCTGCACCTCCCAAATAACTATGCCTTGAGTCACAAGCCTTTCCAGTCTCGCACTCCCATTCGCTTGCACGGAACACGAGCAAAGTACAGTGTATCTAATTAACAGTTTAGAAAGAAAGTTTAAAGCTGCCTCTGCAAAGACACAAAACACGTTTGCAGGAAAATCCCAAATGAGCTCCCGAGCTGGCGGTGCGCGTGAGGAGCGCGGGGTCAGCGCCGGGCCAGGGCCAGCCGCGACACCCGGGCCGCTGACCCCGGCCGCGCCGCGCGGTTGCGAAACTCCCAGGAAGAGCAGCCAGGCTCCAGCGAGCAGGGCTGCGCCGCGGCGGGGCGGAGGGAGCTCGCCGGGCACCGGCGCTCCCCGGCTGCCGTTCGGGAGGAGCCGACTCCCCGCGCCTCCCCCCCTTCCCCGCCCTGCACGGCGGCTGGGAAAGGCGCTCAGAGTCCGGAGCCGCCGCCCGGGAGCCCCTTAACCAAAACCATCTGGTCACGGGCAGCGCGGTAGAAAGCCCCCTCCGCCTCGGCCCCCGCCGCCTGCCCCCGGCCCTGGCCCCGCAGCCGAGGAGGAGAGAAGCTGCTCTACCCGCGACTCAGCAGCTCCCGATCTGGGGGAGACAGGGGGAAGTCGCCGAGGAATCCGGCCTCCCCCATCCCCTCCGCGCCCCATCCCGCGGCGCGCGGCGGCAGCGCTGGGGCTGCGTTACCTTCAACAGGTGCAGGCGCCGGCGGGAGCGAGCCCGCGGGCACGGACCGTCCGAGCTGCCCGAACGGGAGCGGCGGCCCCGGGAGCCCGGGGCGGGTGGCGGTGGGCTGGACAGAGGCGCTACGGCAGCCCCCGGCGGCCGCCCATGCTCCCGCCGGGCCCCGCTGCCGCCACCGCAGCCGGAGTCAGCGCGAAGGCGGCAGCGGCTGCGGCCACCTCCGAGAGGAAGGAGGAGAGCGACGGGGAGCGAGGGATGGGGAGGCAGAGAGCGACAGGAGAGAGAAACCACCCCAAGAGAAATAATCATCACATGGCCGTCACGATCCACCGCCGCCCCCCGACAGCCAGAGCCTACGCTTGGGAGCAGGGGAGAAGCTGCGAGGAGGGGACACACCTGTAGGCGCAGCACATATCCGCTGTGAGCACAATGCGAGACAGGAAACTGAAAAAACAGCCCAGGGAAGGAGAGAGGCTCCCGTTCGTCCCTCCTTCCCTCCCTCCCTCCCTCCCTCTGTCCGTCCTCCTCCTCCTCCTCTCTCCACCCCCTGCCCCCGGTCGGGATCCGCTTGCAGCGCAGTCTCATGAAGGGAGATCTAGGCAGAGGGTTGGAAGGCGGCAGGAGCCGCACTTTCTCCCCGTTTTCCTCTCCCCGTCTCCGCTTTGTTTTGCCCGCCAGCCAGGCAGAGGCGGCTTGGCGAAGCGGGGCCGCCCGCGGCGCCGAGTGCTCCCGGAGAACCGGGGACCTCCGAGCCCCGCCGGGACACCGGGGCCGGGCCGGGGGCGGCAGCGCCAGCGCTGGGGGCGCCGAGCCCCGGCCGCCCGCGGGCCCTTGGCGTGAAGAGCGGGGAGCGGCTGGACTGCCGGGATCTGCCTCTGGGCAGCCTCTGCCCGCGGCCGGGGCCGGCGCTTGGCCTTCGCGGCGCTTTCCAGCGGGGTGGCGGCTCCTCCTGAGAAGGGTCTACCTGCTGGTCTGTACCTAACGGCCTTGGGGTACCTGTCGTATCCCGGTGGTGTTTCGGAGACGCTCCTCAACGTGTAGGAACAGTTGCCCATCATCCTCTGAGCAGAGTCCCTGTGCACCCAGATGTTGCCTCTCTTCTTGCACCCCTTGTCTTTGAGGGGTCCAGAATATATCACCGGCATCACTTTTACTGACCTTGAAGTATTCCAGGTTTATCTCTGTTAGGTAAACTCTCTGTAATCACAATTTATGCAGGTTCTTTCCCTGTCTCAAGCACTCCAGTAAAAAGTCTGTGTGCAAATTTTTCATGCCTTCCCCCAGAAACAGGTCCGCAGAGTTATTCCCGCCCGTTGTGAACACAGCATTGCTTTAGCATCATCATCATCCACATTCAGATGTTAAATTTGTCTCAATTATAGCTAATGTAGGGATAATCTGTTAAAAGGAGGGATGTCCTAGAAGAATGGCTCAGGTAAGCTTTGGGCAAGTTGTTTAGACTTTGTAACTTTCCATCAGTGGAATGTGGATCAGCAATGTTTCAAGGAGTAATTAATTAACTCCTGTTGGCACTTTGAGTGCATTTTCATTAAATGCTGTGCATATTGTGCTCCCTACCAAAACAACTGGAGAGAGCTGGTCCAAAAGCCATGCTTCCCAAACTGGAAGTTGCTGAAAAGTTGCCTTTGCATCTCAGAACAGCAACAAATACCAAATAAATAAAAATCAACTCTAAAAACCTGGGCAAGAGTAAAGTTACACTTTTGGAGGGGATGTTAAAACCAGCTTTCAGACCACAGCTGTGCAAAGTGCCACCACAAACTTAGGAGTGAGTTGGGACCATTCAAGTGTAATATGGTGTTTTGTGGGGTTTTCCCTCTGGGTTAGCACAGGGGAGGCAGACTGTGTTGGCTGGGTTTTGCCAGTCTGGCCCAGTTTTCATGCTAACCTCCACCAGAAGGCCCTTGTCCTTGTTTATTTGTTTCCTTCTTGCTCTTCACCTGACTAGGCTGAGTCAGTGTAAGATGAGAAAGAACAGCTCTGGCATAATTGTACTGTTTCAGAAGATCTGGATTTCCCTTCTGTACCTCTTTGCTTACTGCGAGAGAGAAGGAGAAACTGAAGAGAGATATGTGATTTCCCTAGGAAAATTGGGTTAATGGTGTCCTGCAATCTTTGTGAGGAATACAGTAAGGAAAAACTCACAGGCTGCTAATGGGCTTGGTAACACCGCACTTTCCAGGTTGCTTTCTCAACATCTGGGCTTCTGGCCAGGTTGTACCCAAACTTTTGGCAGAATGCCCTGGAATTACCAGCCTGGCAGCTCTCTTTGTGCCCTGGGCTCTGAATCCCTGCCTCTTGTCACACTCCACCCCAGGGGCTTTTGCTGGGGTTTCTGTCACTCAGCCCCCTGCCCTGCCTGCTCCAAATCTATTGATCTGCTCTCCCTACACTGGGAAGAAGTGCTCATCTGCTCCATTTGATGACCACTGACCAGGACTGTACTCGCTATACTTCTGCTCTCTCATGGTGGCTGTACTCAGGTTAAGTCTAAGCCTTGGCCACCTCCCAGCTCACAACACACTTCCCTCTGGCTGGAAGAGTTTCCTCTAGCTCCTGTTCAGCTCCTGTTTCTCTAGCCTCATGACAACTTTTTTTTTTAAAAGAAGCCTGCCTGTGGACATACACAGCGCCAGAGCAATGATAACAGTTTATTTAATTCAAAAGAAGAGCTGGTGAAGTGAAGCTGTGCTGAATCCTCATCCAGAACATATCACTTGCTGTGCATTTGACCTTGCCGAGCATGACAGGGATTATGAAGCCAAACTGGAGCTTGAGGTGGCCACACAGCATCCCTCCCCAGGATAGCCATCCTGCTAAGCCTCTGTAAGCTGCTGTTCTGCCAGGCACATGTGGATGTGCTAAAGCAGCAGTGTGGCGCATCGGCCCATGCTTCTGCCAGCTGGGACAAAAGCGTGTGCCACAGCACTATAGTTACAGAGTTCAGTTTGAATTCGGCACTCAGCCCACTTGCAAAGGTGAAAAGTGTTCACAAGATGGTCTTCTGCCTCCAATCAGCCGTTTCTTGTCTTGGAGCCAGTACACCATCCTTCTGTTCCATGGAGAACTGATATTGGGAGATATTCCCCAGTGAACCCAGATAAACAGCTGCACATCAAAATCTGCTATTTGCAGATGAAGGATTATTTCCTTCTCTTATCATTCCACCAAAAAAGAAAAAAGAAGAAGAGAAGCCAAATCAAATCCTAAATGCAGAGATGCTTAGAAAAGAGCAACAAGTAAAGGACTGAATGATTAACAGCTTCCCAGACTCCTGGGGATCTTCGCTGCAGTCATGCACGCGCACAGGGTGTGGCTCAGGTCAGAAAGCTTTGTTCCCTCCCTCTCCAGCATCAGGATACAGATGACGGGGCTGTGTATGAAAAGAAGTCTAGTCCAGATTTCAATTTCCTCTTTATTTCCTCCCTCTGCACTCCCTCTTTGTCTCCTCACCTTGTTATCACCCATTCGTTGTTACATGCATCCTCCTGATTTTTTTCTCTGCCTGTTATTTTCTTTTACACTGAATGTAACACCTGTGCCTCTTCCCTGCTTCTCTTCGCAGTGCCTTCAATTCTAAATTTTATCCAAGATGCAGCCGTACACAGTATCCTTCCTACTGCCAAGACCTTCAAGGCCCATCGAAAAGAGCCGAATTTCCAGCTGTTATTATTAAAAACACCTTGTTCCGTGAGCAACAGAACTAATGAAGCCAGGTTTCCTGTGGGTCCCTCTCTGACTCACTCTTTGCTGTAGCCTCGTCTCCCGGTTGTGTTTCATGTCCGATGTGACGTCTCTTCTCGGTGGCGAGAGGCGGCCGCTGCCGCGGGGCCGGAGCGCCGCGTGCCGCCCGCACGGCGCGGCTGCCTGCGCTGCCGGGGCCGCGGGCTGCTGCCACCACAGCCCTTAACAGCCGAGCTCCTCCTTCATCTCTCCCTGTTGGAAAACTCATTTGAGTCTCTAGTCACTGATGCTCACAAATCCCTGGGAACTTAATTATCTTTGAGACTTCTACCTCTTTTATTCATTTGTTTGCAACTAGCCAGTGTGTTCTGACATTTTTATGAGAGGCTGATGGGCAGATAAACAGTCAGATGATTGATTATCAGTCTTTAGGAAGGGTTGTCACCCTGTGGTCATGGAGATAACCTGTGAGCAATGCAAACAGCTAAAAAAGAACATAAAATCCTTTATAAAGTATTGAAAATTGCATTTTCTCTGTGCAGTGAGTTTTGATTTTCTGCGTGCCCACATGTCTGATCAACCTCCTTACATCCTGCCTGGGGATGTCCCATATCCCAACTCTCTTCTGAAGGGTGGGGAGGAAGAGGAAGTGAGAAAGGATTCTTCCTCATTAAGCAGCAATGCATTCGCTGTACTGGGCAACAGTTGAGATTCAGCCTGCCCCTGAATCCCTGAACGCCTGCTACCACCATCCTTTATAAGAAATTTATATCAATAATGAGAAAGCACAAGAATGGGAAAGCGCACAAGAAGTAGGACACTACCTGAATGGTTTTAGTCTCATAGCAAGGATATAAACAAGGGATCTATAGGACTTTTTCACGCTTCATTTGAAGTCTCTGGTTTGGATAGGGCATTGTATCATCTTCTGCTAGTGACTGAAATGACCCAAATATGCATATTTATATTTTTACAGTCCATAAATCACCCTGGGATCTACTTTTTCTGAATAAAAAGTGCCAGATAAATCTAAGGTGTTATTATTAGATTTGTGAAATGTCAGTGTGCACATCCTGATTTTCATGCCCTTTGCACCAAGCTCACATGGCAGATCAATTTGTATATATTTGGGGTTGTTCTTTGGTTGATGGATTTCTCAGTGTCCATTTTCCAACAATTCAGAAAAAAAATGTTTAAGGGTAAAATAACCCTTAAAATTGTACAATTCCATTCATTTTTTTTCCTTTGATGCTAGAAAATATTTGGTTCACGCAAAGCAAGTGCATTTTGGTATTTCCTAACCAACCCTCACTTGTTACATTTGTTTACCCCTGTGCTAAATGCTACCCAGTCAGAATTTTTCTTTTGTTTGGTGTAGCAAACGTTTTGCATATACTTTTTTTCAGATATAAATTGCTGCACAAAGGTATGAGATAAAAAACCAGCAGGCCCTGGATACAATTTCCATGTGGAATCCACAGAAAGCCTTATATGGATGTGTGCAATATCTATATGCATCTGCATAACTATTACGATTAGCAGCCCTTGCAGTCAAGACGTGATGTTCTGACATTGCCCTGGTTGCACCTGGTTGTGTGTGAGCCTGGCTGAGAGATCTTTGGTTAATGAAGAGGTTCATATAGGCAATGCTTGCATTTTTTAATGCTATCTTGGATTCTCTGAGGAATTAAAAAAAATTCTAAAAATTTTCATCAGGAAGTTTAGTGTTGTTTCAAAACCTAGCTAAAATGATAATTAATATAAAATAATGACAATGAACATTTGGCCCTGCCTTTTTTTTCCCTCCTCCTTTTGTTTTTTAAAGAAGCCCTCCACACACACACACACACACACACACACACACACACACGCAAAAAACCACACAGACCTGTACATGTATAAACCAGACAAACCAGCATTTCCAACTTTGATTAAGGCAACTGCCTAGCTAAGCTCCGAAGTCATTGCTCTGCAATTCATTTTAAGCTCAGCCAATATACTTACACATGATGGTATTGCTAATTCTGCAACTGGTTGAAGAATTGCATATTGGAATCAGCTAACTGCCATACATGCTTCTATAAATATATCTGTATTGTAGAAAAAATAATAGAATCTCATTATATACTAATATTTGAACTCATTGTATTATGGAGAGGTAGGGTATGGGAAGACAATTACGATAATGATTACAGTGTTCTGTTCAGAAGTGGAAAATCAGATTTAACTATTCTGTGCTGGAAATCTTTTTACATCACTAAGCTCAGATACTGTATTATTAGTATTTTCTAAATATATATTGCAGAAATTTTTTGTTTATACTATTGAAGTGTTTCTGGACTATAGTAGTTTAGCATACAGCTTAAATAGTAGGAGTTTAAGATGGTACAACAGGATTAGAGAAGCATTTATCATTTTAAAATAGACTGTTCAGAATTCATCAATGACACTTCAGTTAAGATAGAAAAATAAAGTATTGACTACTAACACAGAGGCTGTATTTTACCTTTTTATTCAAAGGAAGATTTCCAAGATAATATAGGTATTTTAAATGACTAGCTGAGCTTCCATCATGTAATGGCAACTAATCAATAAATCATGTGCCATTGTTGTGGCCCAGCATGTCAAAAAGCTGCATTTCAGTGTCCATACTTAAAGGTGTTGAGCAATTTTTTTGTTCTTGTACATTTCTAGCTCATTAGCCCTGATTCTAAGAGTGGTTATTTTCATGTCAATGAAATTGGTAGAAAAATCATGTCTTACCTGTTTCTGCCAAACGGATTGGGGTAATGAACAGGAAACTTCTGTTTGTTAACACTGCTTGCCACCCCATGTGGATTTGCTAAAGCAGGTTTTCCTCATGAGCAACATGGAAAATAAATACATGGCGTCCTGCTAGATATACTGGATGTTTTGATCCTCATGGGAGATGGTAAAAGGATGAATGCTTTTGAAAGCAGCTCTTGGTATGCATAAATCATGAGGTTTGTACTGAGGCCTGGGACATCAACTCGAAGGATTTTGGTTAGATAACAGCATGAAGATGGACTAATAGAGTTTCAATTACCCTGCACATCTCTGTTACATTTGCCTACCAGAACTCCAGTGCAATCTTCATCTGCCATATGAAAACTGCCCTGCATGAGTAGGTGAAATAGCTGGCCAGTATGCATCCAGATCCCTGGTTTAAGAACAGTGGCAAGCTGAAAAAGCATTAACCTTTGGTGTGATCTCCCATTGCCATTAATCACAGTTTGAGTGCCTTTGCCATTCTGTCAGAGTATCTAAAAAATGTTCTTGATGAAAGCAGTTGGTTCACTTGGACTCAGGCCAAAATAAAGTAGTGTTTGTCCTCAGAGAGAAATGCTACAAAGAACTAGCCAAAGTGCAGTTGCTGTCTTTTGTCTGCAGTAAACATCCCTAGTTCATAAGGATATTGCAAAATCCCAATGTCCTCTATGCATCAGTCTTAAAAATGCCTGTTTTTTCATGTTTTAGTTTATTAGAAGATTAAGTTATTTTCTTGTGGACAATAACTCAGGATGTAATAACTCCCACGTTTATCACAGGTCCATCAGATAACTGGAACTCATACAATCTGAAGTGAATTGTGAGGGTTTGTATAGGTTTCTGCAAGTACAAAGCACAGGTGCTCAGTTTTCCCATGGCTCTAGTTTATGTGTATGTATGCGTGTGTGTGTGTATATATGTATGTGTATATATATATATATATATATATATGCATCAAGTCTGTGCTTGTACTCCTTTCCTGGATGCAGTGTAAGAAAGCCTGGGTTTTCATTTCCAAAGCAATTAATACTTGAGGCTGCAGCTGTATTTCATTCTAGTAATTCTTGCATAAAGTGTGTTCCTCTGAGAAAGCAGATGACAAAGCCTGGTATAAAATTTGTGAGAGCTGAACAAAATTCAGTCACATTGAATCAATGAAGGAACTGTCCTGCACCATGGCTCAGGCAAACCAGGATTTTGATTACCTTTTAGATAATTCTGAATGCTTCTTTCCTTCAAGAAAACTCTCCATCCAGGGTGGTGTCTCCTCCCAAGGCTTGTCACACAAAGAATTGCTGTTGCATGCAGAAGTCCCCTACCAGTGGCCCTCTGCAACTTGTGTTCTTTCTGCTGGGACCACATCAGTTGTGTGACTTCATGCATGGAGGTTCACAGACCCAGGGGGCTGGAAAGGACCTCTGAGGTATTTAGAACATATGCCTGACTTGGAGCAGTATCACGTACACCTATAAGTACATTTTGACTTGTTTGTCCAGAGGAGGGCCTTGAAGTTGATCAGAGGGCTGGAGCACCTTTCCCATGAGGAAAGGCTGAGAGAACTAGAGTTGTTCAGCCTGAGAAGAGACGACTCCAGGGAGACCTTACTGAGGCCTTTCAGTACCTGAAGGAGGCCTATAAGAAAGATGAGTAGAAACTTTTTAACTGTGCTTGTTACAACAGGACAAGACATAATTGTTTTAAATTAAAAGAGTGTCAATTTAGATTAGATATAAGAGAGAATTTTTACAATGAGGGTCGTGAAACACTGGTACAGGTTGCCCAGAGAGGTGGCTGATGCCCCATCCCTGGATATATTCAAGGTCAGGCTAGACAGGGCTTTCAGCAACCTGATCTAGTTGTAGATGTCCCTGCTCACTACAGGGGAGTCAGACTACATGAGCTTTACAAGGTCCTTTCCAATCCAAAGTATTCCATAATTCTGTGATTCTAAGATCTCCTAAAAATCTCCATTGATGGAGGTCTGAGCATTTTGCAGGCCATCTATCTACTGCTTAACTGTTTTTGTAATCCTAATATCCGATCTGAATCTTCCTTACTGCAGATGAAACACTTTTCCCCTTATATTTAGAATGCTGAAAGCAGGTAGGTTGTTCTTATCTCTTCACAAAAACTGTTTATGTATTTGAACACTGTGATTATGTCTTCCCTAAGCCTTCATCCTTTACACTTCTCCACCATTCAAACGTCTCATGGAGGCTGAATTTTCTAGGTCTCTGATTATTTTCTGGGCTTGTGTGAGTGGGCAGCTTCACCTCTGAAATGCAGTTCTTAACAGGGGACATGATCTGTCAGCCAAGCCCTTACCAGTGCTGAATACAGTGAAAAGATTGTCTCAGTTGCTCTGCAAGTTTTACTGTTATTATATGAACTTGGAAGCCTGACCTAAAAGAGCTATGGGAAAATGGTGCACTGAAATGGAGAATGGAACTATGCTGATAAGGGGCGTGTGGAGCCTTGCAGTAGATGGGTTTGCTTATTAAGTATGCAATGCTTCTAGTGAAGGTAAAGTCTACTGTGATTAGACAACCTATGCCAATGTTATAGTACTCTAAATACGTTATTTATGAATTTGTTTTTGTTTGCATTTAGCCTCCTTTTTTTAGCTGACTGAGGAAGAAAAATACATTCAAGTAAAAAAATATAACTTAAATTAGATAACAAATTAAGTGTCCAGGAGGATAATCTTCACTGCGATTAGAGAAAACAGCCAAACGTAGAGGTCTAACAAGACAAAAAGGTATACTCCTTTTACATGCTGGAATTAAGCCAAGTCATGCATAGCTGCCCAGTGCCCCAACCAAAATACCCTGTCAGTGCAACCCTAACCCAATGATGTGACTCCTGGGGCAGCCATCTCTCACCTAACCGCATGAAGCCTGAGCAGGGCGATTGAGTCTGAAATCTGTTCATCTAGAGCCGTAGGAAAGCAGCTACTGGAGCTTGTAGCTGGGAACTTCTGTCTCCCAGATTTTCACTCTAACTACATTTCTGCTGCCTTTGGCACTCCTCCCAAGCAGTTCTCTCAGCATGGTGATACATGGAAGTGAGGAAATGAATGCTGAGAGTAGCAAATGATGATTAATGAACACCTAGTCCCTCTGCTTTACTGTCCTTCCCCTCATAACTTGTCCTTGATAATTAATTTCTTCCAGAGGGGTTTCACATTATAACTAAGCTGGTCTAAGGTTTTCTTTAATGATTGATGGTCCCCATCACCTTCCCTGATTCTGGCCATGTAATTCCCCAGCATCTTGATCCAACTTTGGTACATAGCTGATCCCATAAAATAATCCTCTTTTGGGAGCCAACAATCAGAAAACAGCAAGAAAAAGTTCCAGAATGCCTGATGATATTGTTCCCAGAGCTGGTTTGCCACCATGTCAGGATGGTGCTAACAATGGCACATGGATTGGAGTGGGATGAGAGAATGGAACATGCAGGCAGCAGACCACTAGATCAGCCACTGGGTAAGCCTCAACATCTCTTTCTGGTGTTAGAGCAGGGGGAAAAAGTCATGGGAAGCAATCACCAGGTGCTTCATTTGTGTTTTCTCTTGTGAAACCTGTGATTTGAACAATACTTGAGTTTCTGCTCCTACATTCCACTGAAGTTGCAGCTGTTTGTACTTGAAGTAGGTGTGAGGCTCAAGAATGAGGTTGCTACAAAAAGGCAATGCAGTTTTAATCGTTCTTTGATCACCTGTTTTTCTATTTTTCTGTAAGATTCCATTCCCCGGCCCATCTCAGAGCAGAAGTCAATCAGGCAGTAGGAACACTCACAGGTTAAGCTCTCTGCACACCAGTTACCATGGGGCGTGAGAGTGCTGCGAGTGTGAACTCCTGCTGCCACCTGCCTCTCCTGCCTCCATCGCTCACAGAAGGACGGAGGCAGCAGGAGGGGCAGCATGAGCCAGAAATCAAGCAACATGAGAAATGGATGGAGAATTTCGACTGACAAGCAGGGGACTTGTAAGAGGCAAAATTTAAAGCCCCATTTCAGTTTTCCTTGTTAGGATGCTGTTAAACCTACAACAATGACAAGCCTGATATAATCTAAGCAATATTGTATAGCTGAGAGCTGAATGAGGCTCTATCAGACATTAGAATCTCTCCCTAATGTTTTGCTTCTGGTACCCAGGAAATTTTGTTCTGCACTTGGAACAGAAGAGAAATCATCATTTGAATAAAACAAAGAAAAACAACCAAACATTTGGCAAATACATTATTTTAATTGTAAATGTGGTAACTATTTGGAAATGTTGATATTTTTGGCAAGCGCAGTGCACACATGTATGTTATTAGTCACCCAACACATTAGATTTGTGATAAATATACTTCTTAAAATAGATTTGCTCAGTATTTGAAATTTTTGTCTTCTTTATTCAATGAATCTCCCAAACTGTAGCAGATGGAGAGGGGAAAAACATTTTTGACCTCAGAATGGAATAGTTTGATGGAATTGCAACAGACAGATGACTTCTGTGTGTTAATAGCATCTTATTCAAAATGGTAACTGCCATGGATCACAGTGCTGTATTACAGGCTTATGATAAGTATTGCTGTAGAACACATTTAAATCTAGTTGGACAAAGAAGGGTAGAAAGGAAAATAACTTTACATACTGTGTCTGCTCATCAATCCTTTAGTAGTTTTTGTAGTTTGATATACATTCTTATTTTTGTCATGTTTTCCTAAGGCTCATGCACTGATGGTTTGGATTTTTACCTGTTCCCCCATATCAAATTTGGAACCATGACCTAATTCTTGGTTTTGTATATACTGAAGTCCTGGAAATTTTATTAAAAAAGGTATAGAGGTAGAAGCAGCCAAATTGGTGTCAAAAAGGAAAAATGTGATCTCAGTGAGGTTGGTAAGTATGAAGGGATTGAAACAGGAGAGAGATTCAGGTGTGCTTCAGGTATGGGAAAGGGTTCATATGGTTGCTGTCACAGTTTTAGGCACAGAAAAAGAGCCATAGGGTTAATTATATTGACACTTTTATTATAATTTCTCTGTGACTGTTGTGTGCATCACACAAAGTGAAGGAGATGTTTTGCTTCATTCTTAGTTGCTTTGGGTATTCGCAGCAGCAGCAGCTTACAACCATAATCTTATTTCTCTCTGAATGTTTGAAATATGTGGCCTGCTGAGAACTTCTGCAGGCTTGGTTCCCTGGGGTGGCTGGTAGAGGAGTGGACTGAGGTCTTGCTCTCACCAACGTTTGCAGCCTGTTGTTAACTCTGTGCATGTTGATAGCCCAAATGGGAGTATTTTTTATAGGTTTAAAACAAAGTACATGTGTAAGCGTTGGCAGGGTCAGTTCCCATGAGCTCGGTGTTTCTATCACCTAATGGAGCAGTTCTCTTAACCCAGGTGAGGCTGACATGGGTGCCTTACAGAAGGTTTAATTCTCACTGACTCGTGTTAGCAGAGATGTGTTCACATCCCTTTTTTGTTTTTCCTGTCGTGATTTGTCAGGTTCTGAATACCTTTAAAGTGGCACATGCCTACAATTACATGTGAAAGCAATATTCACTCTTTCCAAAACCTATTCTGCAGGAGGCCAAGAGGCAAAACTGAATGAAAGGTCTTTTTAGGTGTGAAAAATGTGTCAATCTGTGCTAACAGCTGATTTCAGCAGTCTCTTCTGTCACACTCCTATGGTCAGGAAAAGTTCTTTCATTCCTCAAAGAAAATTACCCCCCTAACAGTACTCTGAGGCAGGGTGAGGAGAGTGAAGAGGAAATTAGTGTTTCTTCTCTTTTGGTCATTTTGTTCCACTCAAAGACGGTTAGCAGCCATCATGAAAGCAGTTGTGCTCCTGTTGGCTGCCTTCTTTGTGTATTAGGCAGAGGGAAACGGCAACCTGCTCGAAAGGAAGGGCCCTTTTCACCAGAAATCATGGAAATTCCCTTATCCTGTCCCTGAACAATCAAGCAAGGAAACAACAGCAGGAGATAGCACTGTTGGCAATGGAGGGGAACAGCCACAGAACAATTGATGTGAAAGCCTTTAGCTGAAATCAGCATGTGGCCCACGCAGCTGGCCAGCCTGGCTGCCTGTAGCTGCAGTGAGGTATTTACACCTTGGACAAAATAAGAGGAGTGCTAAAAAACCGGGAGAGAATCATTAGACTGTGTTTATTAACAACACAGTGCTTTATCTTCAAAGTGTTGTGAACAATTAATCAATATATTCAGCAAGCGCAGTAAATGGATAGCATTCATTATCACCCAGTCACTATCTTACAAAATAGATTTAAAGTGATAAGAAGACACACTTGAAAACTTGGGAAGGAACATTTTTAACCTACTGTTTGAACTGATGCAACCCCGTTTTGAAGTACTTTGTACCACCTTGTCCTTTCAATCCCTGTTTCATCAGGCAAGCCCCCATAGAGCTGAGAGGACATTTCAGTGTCCTCTCTTATCACTTTGGTATCTGCCTCTTAGGAGCTAGAATGAAATCTGTTCATAGAAATATGTGATTACTCTTGGAGGACAGTCATCACTTTCAATTATTAGCAGAAGTGGTCCTGAACAAATATTTCATGTGAACATCCTCATCAGGTGTGCACCTGGCCTCTGGATACAGGGAAAGCTGGACTGGAATTGTGTTTGGTTTGAACCTAAACCATGTTGCCTTCTCCAGGTTCTGATATAGAGGGTATTCGATGGCATTTGTATCAGTACCTAACTCCTAGGCTGAATTTAAGCTACTGGCAGCAGCAAAATAAAACTATAACCAGTGTTCCAAGGCAGGCAGATTCCAGTTAATATCTGACTAGCTACAGAAATGATATATAAAGTCAGACATTCCCACATGCTGTCACACAGTAATACATATGTGTAGAGCATGTGTCTTGTGAGGAGCGGCTGAGGGAGCTGAGGTTTTTTAACTTGGAGAAAAGAAGGCTCAAGGGAGACTTTATCACACTCTGCAACCACCTGAAAGAAGGTTGTGGTGAAATGTGGGTCGGTCTATTCTCCTAAGTAACAAGTGATAGGATGAGGGGAAATGGCCTCAGGTTACACCAGGGGAGATTTAGATTGGATATTAGAGGAAATTTCTTCACAGAAAGGGCCAAGCATTGGAACAGGCTGCCCAGGGAAGTGGTTGAGTCACCATTAAGGTATTTATAAGATATGTAGGGGTAATGCTTAGGGCATGGTTTAGTGGTGGATTTGGCAGTGCTGGGTTAAGGGTTGGACTTGATCTTAGCAGTATTTTCCAACTTAAATGATTCTCTGATTCTATAGACTAGAAGATGAAATCAAGCCCAGAAAGGGAATTCAGGGCATGGAGAGCTCTTCCAACATAAAACAATACAGCAGTATGTTAGTTGTCTGAGTACTGTCATTTAGTGAATAACAAACCTTTTCAAAGTTGTCTTATCATTCAAACTCACTTCAATGTGGATGCACAAGTACCAGTTCCAATAAATACTGGCAATCTTTTCATTAAAGCTTTTTCGGCCCCCCTTTCTCTCTCCCTCCTGCCACCACTCTTTTTTCCCCAAAGAAAGCATTGCACAATGGCAGCAAGAGGAAAAATCTGTGAAACTCCAGGTCAACAAGAAGGTCTCATTTCTATTAGATTTGTTGGGAATCTTTTTTTTTTTTTTGAAGAGTGGGCTTCTAGTGCTGCTGGCTTCTGTAGAGTCTTTATCATTTTAGACCTTTGGAAATTAGTCTGAGCAACCCTTCGGATGTTTTTTAGTGCTTTTTAAAGAAAATCTGCTCATTATAAGCATCACTAGCTGCAGTAAAAATGAAGCTTGTGCAGTAGTTCCGAGCTACTTCCTTCTATTTCTATTATTTTTAGTTTAATGCTTGAGAGATTGTTTGTTCAGATAGGATTTTATTTGTTTCAGATAGGATAACAGCCTGATAGATAGAAAAATTCAGTGATTAATTTATGTTGTTATTAAACTATCAAGGCTTCAAGTATTGCAATATAAATATTGTGAATCAAAATGCAAAGAACTGAGGAAATTAAAAAATAAAAACAAAAAGTTCTTTGATGGTACACACTCAGTCCAGTTTGTACCGAACAGGAATCTGCCCACGCAGAGAGCTCAACAGGCTGAATTGCAGGTCCAAGCTGTGCCACAGATTCCGGTGCTGCCTTAGATCACCATTAGCAACTGCATTTTTAAAACAGTTGCTCATGTGCAACGTTTCTGTCTTTGTGTGCCCTAATGAGACAGTAGCAGTCAGTCCAGAACTGCTCCAGAGGCCTTGGTGCTTCAACTGCTCGGCTGCTGTGGGCCACACCGGGCACGCAGCCTGCTGGAAACAAGAGCAAGTCTCTCTTTGTTGCACCCATTCACAGTGATGGGAGTCATATGTGTACAGTGTGGCTGAGTTAACATGATTGCAGGAGCTGTAACATTTTACATTTCTTTCCAGCTGTAGCTAACTATCCCAAAAATTATTATGTTTTAATGCCAAAATATTACTTTAGAAATTAAAAATGTGAATGGGCCAAAATATTTTGCTTTTCATTTTAGAGCTGTGATTTTCACAAAAAATCCACTGTAGGTTTAGAAATTAATGGTAACCTACAATATTTTACATATGCAGAGTATCATCCCTTTGCAGACCAGGAGAAAAAATTCAAATAGTTTGATTTTCAGCTATTGATTCTAAACAGCATGACAGGATAACCATGACATTTCTGTTCTTAAATTGTGCTGCAGCCCAAACACATATGAAAGGGACAACTGCTCTGCCTAAAACATGCAAAACTCTCAAACTATCAGCATTCAGCCTTACTTGGTCGTTTGGGCACTACTAAAGATCTTGGCAAATCAGAACAGATGTAGGTATTTTCCCTCTTCTCTATTATTGCACAGTGTCATATGGCTGGAGGGGCCAGCTCAGATGGCTTTGAGGAGGGAGATGTACTGCATCCTGCTCAGAGGCACTGTGGCAGGAGAGGGAAAGTGGTGCAGGCTGTCCAGCTGAGGTCTGGAGGAGAATGGCTGCTAATATGAGACAGCCCTTAGGCAAAGTGCTTAAGATCCAACACAGATTTTAAAAAGAAGTGTAAAGGACACATAGTGAGAATTTCTTAACAGAACCGTTGCCAGACTGCTTTGGCTCTTGCATGTGGAATCATCTTAGATGTGTTGCTGAAATGTAAAGGTGTTGAACCGAAATGCCATTTGATCTGCATGGGCACATGCTCTCCTGTAGTGCCACAGCAATTCTCCTGGATGTCCCTTTTTTTCTGATGGTGGCAAACTGCCTTTTTGTGACAGGGAAGCCAAGATGCCCTGCAAATAACACAGGCAGCACTATTGAAAATTATACAAATTATAATTAGCCTTTGTCCTGCTAAGATCCAGTCAAGGCTGTCACAGAAAGGAAGAATGGAAATCTTGGCTCACTTGCCTTTACTCATTGCTTTGCTCTGCTCTACATGTGCTCACCCACATGGGTTGAGGGACTTCCCCAGACCAGTGTGCATTTCCACCGAGCTGCATTGCCATACTGGCTTCTTCCATAGAAATCTGGGAGATCTAATACTCCCACCTGACTTCAAACTGGACTGTGATGGGAAGAAACTCTATGCAAATAGCAAGATCATAGCTGAAAGCAAAACAAAAACCTATGGCTGTGGTTAATGGGGTTAATGGAGCTGGGTTTTCCCATCAGGTACTGGATTTTATAGCAAAATCAAAATTTGCAGGTATAATATGGTGCATACTTAAGATGAATGTTCCAGTTCTAGTAAATATCCAAGCAGACAAGACACTGATCCTGAATTTGCATTTAAGTTAATAATCAGATGGGGAAAATGGCCTTTTGTTGAAGTGAGAAAGAAGGGACAGAGAAAGTGGATAAAATGCTTATGGACAGCAGTGGGAAGCCAAAGACTGCAGCATGAAAAGATAATATCTGGCTTACAGCATCTACTGGTACAAAGCCACTGCTTTTTCCAAGCTGATTTGAGCCTGCTGAATAACTTTACTCTGATCCAGACATTTGCATTCTGTGGCTTCAGTGTTTTTGACTTAGTACTTAGGATCCCAGAAACCGGGCTTGTGAGTGAACAAGGCTCCCAAACAGGCAGTTAAACAGCACATGATTGCAGCTCCAATTGTTTTGTAGTGTGACTTGCAGTTGCTTTTTCACTTAATATTCCTTCAGGCATACAAGCTTTTTAATTCCTGTGCATTTCACAGGAAGATTTGCAGATCTGCCTTTAATGTTTTGCTTCATCTGATTGTTGTTGAGAAATACCAGGGACTTGAACTTGAATTCTCTGCCTGGAGACATTTTTGTTTGCTTAACAGATGATCAGCTTATACAGTGAAATTTGGAACAAAACTTTTTGCAACTCCAAATGGTATTTCCCATGTTCCTCTAAAGTTAGTTTTGTTGTGTTCAATGATCTGTGCATTATGCAGTAAATGATTTATCTTGCCACAGTGTTCTTCATTAGATTGGAATTCTTGGACTAAGACTCTTGTAGGGTTAAATTTTAGACTTGGTTTTCAGAAAGCCACATCAGTCATGATCTAATTGCACAATTTCAGCAGAGCTGACATTTAAAGTATGTGATAATTCTACCACTTCAGACAACCACTATTTCAAGAACTATATCCTAGAAACTAAATTAAGGATCATCTAGATTGAAATAAGAAGTGCTGAAGCATTGTTGGATTAAAAAAAAATTAAATAAATTATTCTACAGGGAAAATAATTGTGATTTGTTTATGCAGATATCTGAGATACACTAGCACTGAAAATATACAGGTAGCAAGTCCACCAGAAAGTTTCATTTACCAGAATTTCAAGCCTTCTTCATTTTACTGACATAAATTTATTGGTAAGAAGAAAACTGCACTTGGTTTTGATGCTTAAAAGTGCATATTGGGAGAAATGTCCCATGGACTAATCTTAATAAATGTCACTCTCAAAAGATATCCAGCTTCAAAACCAATCTGTCAATCCCTACCATGTACTTATGGCTATTACACTCTTTGTATTAAAAGTAACTTTTCACATTAAAATGCTGTAAGCAGACATGCTGTGGGGTCTATGCCTGGAAAACATCCTGCAAGGGGCTTATGTGGAATAACTGGGCAAACAAAGAAGAGCAGGCAGCAACTGTTTCCCTGCTCCTCCAAAGACTAGCATTGATAACAATAAAGTGAAATGAAATAATGTAATCGAAAACAGCACATCTCTCTTCTTGGTTTTCAGCCAAGTCATATGTCAGTGCAGGTCTCTGCCTCCCAAAGGCATTGCCTTCACTCTGCCTCTGAAAAAATCAGTTTGCATGTCTGCTTACTGCCTGCTTAGCTGGGAGAAGGAAAATATGAACCAGTTAGGTGCTGGCACAGGTCTTGCCATAAATTTATTTGTTTCTCTTTTGCAGTAAACAGTTAAGAACATGCTTATTTTGATAGCAAAAACAACCAACTTTTTATATTCCTATTTCCTATATGGCATCAGAGAATTATGGTGCATTTTACATGTGCAGGTGTTGTCCTTGCTTTCAGAGCTTGAAATGTAAAAAGAAAGTAAGTCAAAGCAAATAAACACAAGGTAAAATAGAGGACAGCAGCACAGGAGAGAGAAGAAAAGAGAATTGGTTGTTTGTCAGGGTAAAATTTAGAGCCATTTTGCAGACAACCCAGAGGATGAAGACTGGATAATTATTCAATTGCAAGGATCCACATAGACTGGAAAAATAAAGAAAAACAATAAAGAACAACGATTAGGAAGAGCAGAGAAATCAGGAGGAATGGAAAATGAAAACCACTGTAAGCAGTTTCAGTTGTGTTTAGTTTTAAGGACTGTTTCATATAAGAGAACTTGGTATTTAGGCTGTGGAGGAAAGATCTGAACACTGACCTGATGGAGTTAGGGAGCTGGTCATGGCACAAGTAGTCTTCCAAACTTAACCACTGGGCACAAATAGTGAGCTGGAGCAAGTACTGAAACTTTCTGGGCCATTTGGGGAAGTGCTGGCTGACTGCACTATGAGGCCAGACTGCAGTGCCTGCCCACTTGGCCTCAGCCAGTGTGCCCGTGGACATACTGCATTTTTCCTTCGTGCCTCAGTTCCCCAGCTGCTTCCTTAACCAAGTGTCATTGTGGAAAACATTATGGTAGAGGGGTACAAATATCATAGAATTATCACAGAATCACCAAGGTTGGAAGAGACCTTTGAGAGTCCACCCAGCACTACCACTGTAACCCCTAAACCACTAAACCCTCACCCTGTGCCAGATCCAGAAGCCTCTTAAACATTTTCAGGGATGGTTAATTCACCATCTCCCTGAGCAACCTATTCCAATGCCTGAGCACCCTAACGGTGAAAATTTTTTTCTAATATCTAATCTGAATCTCGCCTGCCGCAGCTTAAAGCCGTCTCCTCTGGTCCTCTCACTGCAGGCACGGTAGAAGAGACTGGTCCCCACTTTACCACAGACTCCTTTCAGGGAGTTGTAAGGAGTGATGAACTTCCTCCTGAGCCCCCACTTCTCCAGACTAAACAAACCCAGCTGCCTCAGATGTTCCTCATAACATGTTTCTAGTCCTTTCACAAACCTTTCTGCCCTTCACTGGACACGCTTCAGCACCTCAATGTCCTTTGTAAAGTGAGGAGCCCAGAACTGGACACAGCACTCGAGGTGAGGTCTCACCAGTGCCAAGTACAGGGGGATGATCACTTCCCTAGTCCTGCTGCCTACACTGCTCTTGATTAAGGCTAAGATGTCACTGGTCTTCTTGGCTACCTGGGCACCTGTTGGCTCATATTGAGCTGGCTGTCAACCAGCACCCCCAAGACCCTTTCTACTGAACAGTTCTCAAGTCACTCCCCTCCAGTCTGTAGCACTGCATGGGGTTGCTGTAACCCAGGTGATGGATCCAGCATTTCACCTTGTTGAACTTCATGCATTTGCCCTTAGTGCATTGACTGAGTCTGTCCAAGTCTCTCTGTAGACCCTTCCTGCCCTCAAGCAGATCAACACTCCCACCCAACATAGTGTCATCTGCAAGTTTACTGAGGGTGCACTCAATCCCCGCATTGAGATCATCAATAAAGACGTGAAAGAGGACCGGACCCAAATATCCACATGAACAGATACATTTATGCCTGAGACTCACCTAATCAGACACTGTGCAAGAGCAGAGGGGACATATTCTGATGCACAACCCTGTGTTCTGTGATGCTGGTTCTGTGCAGCAGGGCTGCTGGCAGGTAGGTTTACTGTCAGAGTTTCAAGGTTGCAGCCTAACTTTGCTGCACCTCTCTCTTATAGTCTGTTCAATTTGATGGGAGTTTCTTGTCACTAATTACATTCAGCTTAAAAAATAGAATTATATTTTCATAAGCATTGAGGAAAGAAAAGGCTCTCAGCACTTGTATTGCATGTTCGGTAAGAGGCGGAAGCTGTAGGGAGCACTGTCACTTAGGGGTCCTCATAGGTCTGGTGGGGATCACTTTGAAAACTTTGTCTGTCTCCTTTTTGGGAATTTAATTTTAGGTGTACACCGGCAATAGAACATTGTACATTTTCCTTGTGGAGCAGGATGGAAAAAGTTTCTTTAAAGAAGGAGGAGTTGAAGCTGTGCACTTGCTTGGTTTTATTGTAACTTTTCACACAGCCTCACAAGATATTCTCATAAGCAAACTCAAGAAATACAGTAAGTTCAACTGAACTACAAGGTGGATACAAAATGGCTGAAAAATTCTGCTTAGAGCAATTTAAAATTTTATAGAATGCTGGGAAATGCAGAGCATTTATCACTCTGGAAAGATTGTTATGCAGCCACAGCTTTATTAATCAATAACCTTATGCTAGAAGTAAGGGAATGATTAAAGAAGATGCAGTTCCATTATTTATGGGGAACTAAGCAACTAATGGACAAAATAGGGGGAAGACTGAAATATTCAGTGCTTTTCTTTGTCTCCACAGTTGAAAAAAAACCCTAGCTGTGACCACAAATTATTGACTATGAAAAAAAGAAAGAAAAGCTGGGGACAGTGTAGAGGGAAAGAATGGATTAAAATATATTTATAAGATATCAAAGATATTTAAATATATCAAAAGAAATTATTAATAATTTCAGGCCCCTAAACCTGTAAGAAAGAGCTAGCATGCATTTATCAACACTCAAATAATGTCAAATCAATCAGACCTCTTTTCTTGACAAGCTAACCACCTTAGAGGATAAGAGGAAAGAGTAGAATCAGTATATTATATCTTTATTTTAGAATAAGTTTTGATACAGAATCATGTGACTGACCATTCAGGGAAAGAGAATGCAGATGAACTTAAACAGGTTAAAATGGTAAGGTAGATATGGTAAGGTAGATAGAAAATCTATATAGATGCAAACAAGATGGGAAGCATTACATGCCCTGTAAAAGACAAGATCAAAATCCAAGATGATTTTGGTAAGTTGCAGAAGTGGTTTAAAACAGCAAAAGGAAGTTAAGTGATGAGTAGGACAAACTGGTATGCTTAGGGAGCAAAAGTTGACAAACACATGGCAGCAAGAGGCAGCAGAACTGACAAGGGGGTAATTGCAAGCAGACATTAATGCTATTGTGTTTTATTCTTGGACATCAGAAGCTTGTGCAGCTTGTGCAGCTTGTGTCTTATGTTTTAAATGAAGATAACTAAAGAAAGTTCAGAGAGGAGCTACAAGAATGCTAAGAATTTAGAAAAAGTGGTTTAGGCTGTAACTCTGAAAGAATTGCTTTCTGGTACTGACAAAAGATTGTAAAGGTACGCTAAGAGTGTAATGATATATTTTATAACAGGAGATCATTTACAAACAAAATAGCAGTAATATTTTTTCCATTTTTGCTAAGCACAAGGCAAGTACTAGTGCATTTCATTTGTGCCAGAAAGACTCAGTTATATAGCAAGGATTGGTTTTTTTATTTGTGGTTCTATTTTTTTGTTCCAGAAGTTACAGAATATCCTGAGTTGGAAGGGACCCACAAGGATCATTAAGTTCAACTCTAAAGTGAATGGCCAGTACGGGGATTGAATCTGCAACCTTGGTGTTATTAGCACCATGCTCTAAATAGACCAGAACTGGCTATGGGGAGGCTGTAGAATTGGTGTTGATTAGGAATTAGTCATCTGTCATGAAAGTTGAAATTATTGCAAGTCCTGTATCAGTGTAAGGGAATAGACTGGAGACAAGCATGCCTGGGGTGTGTTGAACCTGAATCACCTGGACGTGCTTCGCAGAAAGTAGGGTGGCAGTACTATGCAGTACACAGACTCCAATTTAGCTTCTCCAGAGTTAAGTGGGAAGACATTTTTAGGCATTTGACTCTTGCCTATTGTCAAAACGTTTGCACTGCTCTGTCTCTCTTATGTCCATCTTAACATACTTCCCATTTCACATTTGTGAGGAGTGGTTGGCACAGCCTCGTCAGCCTTTGTGCAGATCTGCTATGGGCATGGTGCTGACTGCCTTTTTTTCTAAAGCAAAGGCAGCTGAAGGAGGGATTGTTTTCATCCTTCCACTCTGCCCTTATCTGCAATATCTTGCTCCCAGATGTATCACCAGGGAAACGATCCCAGGTCAAAAGTAAGAGGTTTTTATTATTGGGGTTATTTAGGAATTTTTGCTAGTTACTCGTCTTTTGCATGCTCCAACAACCTTCATTTTAGGGCAGCATAGAGAGCGACCCTTGTATGTGTGAGTTTCTGGCATAACCACCACTGCCAGGAGTGTAACACGAAATCCTACTGGCATTGTTCACTTTTCAGCTTGTATCACTAAAGCCTTTACAAGAGCTTTTTCTTCCCAAAGACTTAATCTGACAGGAAGATACCAGTACATTTCCAGCATCTAGTAGGATGTCATAATGTTCTGTCCTTGCTGGTGTCCAGTGCCGCTCAGGTTAACACAGTGTTTTGCGTGTATGAGAAAGGAAGCAGTGTAACAAAACGCGGTGAAGGACCCTCCGGGTGATTGCTCGCCAGCTTCACGGATGCCCCAGGTGCTGCGAGCCTTCCTTTCTGTGCGCGCCCACGTCTGAGCGCCAGTCTCGTGCTCCCCTGGGGGCCGCTCTGGAGCTGCAGTGCTCCGGGGAGTTCCGGCTTCCCCCCTACCGCCGACAGCCTGTACAGGCTCAGGAGTCCCGCAGGACGCCTGAGCAAACCAGTTTTGCACGGTATTTCTAGGAGTGTTTTTACTCAGAGGGGGTTCCGGAGAGATCCCTCCCCATCTCCAACACGGCAGGAGACTCCCGCTGCCGCGAGCCGGGAGGGCTCATTCACGCCTAATCACCAGAGGGCAAATGTGGCACCTCTTTAGGCCTCTCCGGGGAGGAGGACCCCTGCCAGGTGACTTCTGGCCAAAATCACCTTCTCTTTGCTCTCTGCTGTAGGAGCTGGTTTATTTCAGATGGTGATTACATTTCAGTGGGAGAGCACTTAAGCTAATTGCTCGGCATTGTTAGTCCTGTGCCAACATTCCTCTGAAGCTTTAGTTCAAAGGCCTATGTTGCAATCAAAATACTTTGCTGTTTGACATAGATATACCCGGAGTTCATCAGCTGGAAGAGAATGACTGGGTTGTGTGGACAGTGTGCATAGATATTGTCAAGGGAGCAAATAACCAAGAGTAAAATCCGAGGGTGAGATTTCCTGTTTAGGTTCCTGAGGATAACTGAGAAGCCCTTTTCCTTCAGCTGGTCCTGTACCAAAAGGCCATCCACAATCTGCCTTCTCATCACTAAAATTTACTTTATTGCTCAATTTCACATCTTGATAAAAGCAGTGGAGAAACTTGTATCCAGTTCACATGTTCAGCTTGATAAGCCATACAGAAGCATCAAGGCTGTTTCATTTTATAGAATTCCTAGTGTATTATAAAAAGCAAAATATCTGTAGAAACAAGTCTTATTGCTATTTACAACACATGCTGTGGCTTTCTACTGTGAAATATTGTGACATCTATCAACAAAGGTTAGTGCAGACAATTCCTTGAAAAAATGTGTGAGCAGTATGAAATTCACAGGCTTCATACAAACGGGGTATGGGTGGAACAGTGGCTTTCTAGAGAGACGATAGTCCATTTATCTTTGTAGAGCAAACAGTGAAAAAAAATAGTGAAAAGTGTGTGGTTTTCTGTTTTTCCTCTCCTCTTTTCAAATACAAATAATTCATTGTGGTGGACTCTACTTTTTTTCTAAAACATAGCTTTCATGTGGATGCTGCCTTGTAAGTGTATCTAGTAAGCTCTGTACATGTATATTTATACACACATGCTTCAGCATACATAACATCTTTTGCTGGTGACTCCCTCTTCCACCCAGCTAAAATCTGCAGTGCTTTCCAAACTTTAAAACAGATCAGGGAGCCTTTTTGCTGGCGTGTGTAATTGCTTTGCCCATTTTTACGGGGAAGCTATTTAGCATGCAGCTATTCTACACAGTAGTTTAGAACAGTAGAGCCAAATGAAATTATGGTGGGAGTTTTTAGCAGACAGGCTGTAATTATTCAGTTTGGAATTTGACCAGAGTGAAATAGAAGCTTGCCTACCAATAAACATACTTGAAGTAACATGTTTTTGAAGTTTTTAAACAAAGAAGCTTGTTTGAATGGTGTAAGTGCAAGATGGGAGTCAGAAAATCCATGCTGCTGTGGCATACATTTAGTAGGTATGTTGGGATTTATTTAAGCTCTCCTTCACCTTTTTTTTTTTTTCATCAGAAATGAACAACAGTGTGGGGCATTACCACCACATTTTTACCCTGTATTACCTTGGAAATGATGATGTGATTGGCAGGAGTATGTTTTAGCTTTTTTTGTTTGGTGCTCACTGGGTTCTCACATGTGACTCCAGAGTGGCCTTGCCTGTACACAGCTGAATTCATTACTGTGGCAAGGACAATTTTGTGACTGTTTGTCTGGAGTGACTCCGCCCTGTGGAATTGTCTATAATTTCAACAATTATTTCATTTTCAAAATAGGATTGCCATTATTTTGTGATTTCAACAGAGTATTTTCCCATGGCAAGTTAGTCTGTGAGCTGCTCTGTGTAGATAACCTCCTTGCTTAGGACTTTCACATTGTCCATTGTCTGTTTGTAAACCACTAGGAAGAATAAACTACCATAAGGGATCTAACTGTGGAACAGCAATGCAAAGCAATGTTTCAACTGTGAAACAACCGTGTGAAAGCGAGATTTTGTTTTCCTGATGAAGTGTTCCCCATAATTTTCACACCAGTATGCTTCACATGAAACCTCCAAATTTTGTTGTCCATGAATTTGTCCATTAGTTTTGGCTTGTGCAAGAGAGGGAGAGAGCTGTAGCAATGCACAGGATGAACCAATGTACATGCATGTACTTGTAGTGAGGCAGGGCAGAAGTGACAAAAGATTGATTTGCTCAGAGCTGACCTCAATTACTGGTCTGCTGCAAGGGATATGCTAGGGCTAATTTTGCCATAAGTGTCATGAAACATGAAAGTGGCAATATGGGATGGATGAAGTGACATCAGGATATGCAGAGATGGATAACTAATGGGAAAATATGAAAGAGTGAAGAAAGTGTAGAGGCAAACCATGTAACTGCTCAGGCTCAGCTTCTGGATATGCTTCAAAAAACCTCTGAAACTCAGTAAAGGTGAAGGACTTGAAACTACACTCAGCTTAAAGTTTTGTGATGAAAATCAAGTGCTTTTCTAAGCTATTGGTATTCATTGCAAACCATACCAAGTTAGAAGGATGTCTCTTCTTTATAGATCAGATCTTCACTGGTGTTGTTTTCAGTAACAAATCTCTCAGGAGACAGTTTCAGAAGGCCTCAGGAAGCAGGCAGCAGCTCTCTATCCATGCATTGTGCTGCAGTCAGGAATAGCACAGGAGCTCTCTCTGATGCTACCTCCACAGTGATGGGAGTTTTTTGAATGACCTAGAGAAAAGCATAAATTCTAGCCATGGACTTTATATGAGTCAAAAACATTCCTGACAAGATGGAGCAGATTTATAACTTTAGTGAAGCTGAACAAACTTGTGATGTTGGAGTCACACAGCTAAAAACACACTTAAATTCTTGTAGTCACCCTGAGAACATACCATACATACTTTCACACACACACACAAACTAGACATATAACCTTTATCCCTTGAATGGCTTCATTTTTTCCTGCTATTTAATAAACTAACTCTGTTTTCATTAAGGACAAAGTATGTTACAAATTTATCACTCAGCTCAGCACACTGTTATTCTTGTTTTGCTTTCAACTTAGTATTTCTGGGTTTTTTTCTTTTAATGGGGTATTCTATAAGGTTGGATTCTGGTCTTGGTTACTGTGGTAGATCTCCGAAGGCAGCACCTTGGCTCTACAGATTATCAGAGAGCATTGTGATTCTAAATTTTAAATGTGACCACCCAGATTCAGATGCCTGATTCTATCATTTCGAGAAGCTATATAGTTCACATCTGCTGTCCAAGTGGTGACTGCAGTAGCTCCCTGAAGTGTTGTCTAAGGGAAGACTGGTCTTCACACCACTGAGCACTAATGCCACATATGCCACCATCCTCTTGGACGGTGTGACAGTGGCTAGCTACCCTGTCTGCTTTTAAAGCTTTGCAAGATCTGTGTTGCAGATATTAATTCTGTTTATATTTACAGCACAAGTGAGTCTTCTATTTGCTTAAAGCAGTAAGAAAGCAATAGGCTATCTGTTACAAAGGGACACTGAGTACAAAAAGCTCAGCTGCTGGTTGAAACATTCCAATCATCTAAAGTGCTGCTAATTTAGGTAGGCAATAAATACATAAATTGAGAATATTTATGAAGACTTGTTTGTGCAGATGGACAAAGACAATAAGAGAATGAAATTTCCTTACCATATGAGGAGCTGGTGTTTATCACCTGCTAGTATGGCAGGTATTTACAATGTTTCCTTTGAGCATCTACATTTAGATCTCTAAGTTAGGGCCCTAGACCTGGTTTGGTCTCATCTGACATAAGCATCTTACTGAGCTGGGTAAATCAGAAATCAGAGCTGTTCTAGTTCACTTAAGCAGTCAAAATGAGGGTGGAGAATGGCAGGGGTGGGGAGAGGGGGAGGGGGAGAGAGAGAGAGAGAGAGAGAGAGGAAAGGAGAGAGGTTGTAGGGGAGAGAGAGAGAGAAACTTTTCTGAAAAAAAGCTTTTGAAACCCTGCAATCCAAGTTGCCTTCTGGAGATTAGATCCCTAATTCTCCATTGATCAGTGTGATTTAGTAAGTAAGTGCCTGAAGTCATGTGGGACATATTTACATCACATCTCAGAGTAGCCCATTTCTGTCCACTGACTACACATGGAGAATGGCCCCCTAACTTAGTCATTTAGGATCTAATAATTAAAATAAGTTGCATGATTAGTCTCTCCAGACCAGAACAGGTAAGAGGGAAGTTGTTTTGAGAGTTATCCCTACCTCTAGGCTATTTGGTTCAGGGGAAGAAAAATGTGGTAGATTTTGGACTACCTGGTCCCAATCCTGTGCTTTTGTTAAAAGGAGCTTCATATGACTTAGGTGAGGTATTTGTGAAAAAGGCACTCTTAAACCACATACGTGTGATTCAGGTTCATCTTCTCAGGCAGGCTTTCCAACTGTGACCGAGTGCAGCCAGAGGAACATGCAGAGAGGTAGAAAACACATTTTCTGCTACTTCAGAGTTACCTACTTGGGACACCTTCAGGGACAAGAAGTTTAAGGACGTTTTGTGTGTCTGATCATCCTACCATTAATTTATTTCCAAAGTGGTGTATCTCATT
The DNA here is from genome assembly GCA_013400975.1 of Atrichornis clamosus. Classification (NCBI taxonomy): domain Eukaryota; kingdom Metazoa; phylum Chordata; class Aves; order Passeriformes; family Menuridae; genus Atrichornis; species Atrichornis clamosus. The sequence continues at coordinate 146,812 of WBMZ01013705.1, forward strand.
GCAAAATATTATTGGGCAGAGTAAAAGCTGGATGAGACCAGAGGACCCTCAGCACTATACTATTCCTAATATATCAAATGCTCTTTTATAGGGGTTGGGCAAGGGCACTTTCTGTGCGGCAGGGTTTGAAATCCAACCACGTCTAGATCATTTTGCAATTTCATTATATCCTTAAAGAGATGCATTGAGTGTGACAGTAATGGTTCTATCCTTCCATCACTACATATTTTTGGAAAAATCATCCATATTCTGCCTGTGATTTTTCTTTTTCCCCACAGATAAATCTGGTGTTGTCCAGCACTCCCATTCTTTGTTAACCAGCTCTATCAACCAGCTGTGCAATATGGTGTACCTCCCACTCTAACTTCTGTTTTGCAAGGCCGTAGATACTCAGAACATACAGACACTCTATGAATCCTGTTCTGCCATTAAATACAATTTTATTCTTTCTTTCTCTCATAGGTTTTCTAAATAAAAGCCCATTTTCACTTAAAATGGAGAAAGGTAGTGAAGAAATTATTTATAATGTAATATACAAATGTTCCTTTATTTTCTTTTTTAGTACTCAGGGGCAAGGTACTGCTAATTTGCTACACTCTAGTTGATGATCTACAGACCATATTTGGTCTGTGGTGTCCTTCCACTGGGTAGAGAAGATGGAGATCAACTGTTTTTTTTCTTTAATGCAAATTGCATATTTTCAGTTTCTTTTTTTTTTCCAGATTTGGGCAAAAACCTAACCTACAATGCATAGATTGCACTCAAGTTATTCATAATATTTGTCCTGAAGATAAAATAAACTACAATACAATCAAACCTCTAAACCTCATAAACTTTGGGCATGTGATTTTGCTCTCTTCCTCATTACTCATGGGATGGATTGAAACTGAAGTTGGAGGAAATGAAAGTCAGGATTATGCGGAAATTGAGTGCAGACAGTGACTCAAAAGGAAAATGGATTAGGCTCAGATTTTGTTTTGACAGCATTTCAGGTAGAATTTTGGTTTAATAGGGATTGCAAGAACATTGACTTTCTGTTCCTTGTGCTGTCTTGAAACTGTCAAAGAAAACATTCACATACAAAGCTTCCTCACGAACAAAGGCTGGTATAAAATTCAGAAGTCATCATTTGTTCAAGTGAAAGTTAATTCAGAAACCATTTCTATTATTTTTACTTCTCTATTGGGTAGTGGTTAGCAACAAGTCAGAAATGGAGGAAGAGTCATTGTAAACTGTACTGAAGGGAGGCAACAATCACTGCAGTTCAAGGCAAACTACATTCAGTGCCATGCAGGCTGATGTGCCTTTAACCTCTTTTATTGTTCCTAACATTGTTCACAATCATATTAAAACATGATAGCATCAAGAATGCATACACATCTGCAACCTAATTTCTCTAAATCACTGTACAAATCTGTTATTACTAGATATCTTTTTTTTTTCAGTAATAATTGTCTGGCTGTCATTTCAATGCATTCTTTGCCCAGTTAATATAAGCCTTTTAAAGGTATGTTGATCTAAAGGTGTTAATGCTTAATGAAAGATACAGGTCTGGTTGTTCTAAAAATTAAGTCTTTTATTATCTCTGAGCAAGAATAGCAGAAAACGAGTGTTTTGACATACCAAACTACACAGACCGTGATGTAAAAGGAAGTTCAGACTCATTCTCCCTTGAAGTTTTTTTGACTGATCTCCAGCTGGCAAATATGGGGAGGGTCTTTTATTAAAATATGGACACCTGTCAAGAGTAAATGGCTTGAGACTACTCCTTTACTTCACATAAGCTACTAAGAAAGAACCTCCTTAAATTCATGCATTAAATAACAAACACATGAATGGGCTGGAGCAGAGTAGAAGCCCTAGCATATACTGCAAAACCACATCAGAGATAAAAATGAGGTATCAAAGCAAGCAATTGTCAGGTACTCACCAATCGCACAAAATAAAAAGTAAAAGAGAAAGTATCATACACTGAATCATAGAACAATAGAATCATAGAATAGTTTGGGTTGGAAGGGACCTTCAAGATCATTCAGTTCCAGTCCCTCTGCCATGGGACACCTTCCACTAGACCAGGTTGCTCAAAGCTCCATCCAGCCTGGTCTTGAATGTGGCCTTGAACCACACCACCTTTTACACCGTGACTTGTTTTGAGCGTTCTTGCTCTTTGGCTTTCCTTACAAGTAAATGGATTTGTGGTTAGAGAACATAGGAATCAAAACCATATCTACTAGACATTTAGTTCAAGGAAGTGGATCAGAACTGAACAACCTAGAGATTCTTTTTTTTTTTTCCCACTCAAAATCTCATAAAATTCCAGACCCTTACGAACACTCTGCTTATATACTCCTAGGAAGAGTGATCTCAAACTGGAATAATGCTTAAACTAAAACACCACTGTGAGAATTGTCATTAAAATTACTTGTCATCATTGGTATTATTTGCTAGGTGAACACTACAGTGCTAATCCACCCCTCAGAGAAAAACTGCTGCTTATTACAGAAAGAAAAGACAGTAGGCCAGTTGTACTCTGTGACTCTCTGTTGAGCACGCAGAGTTTGATGTACTTACTGATTACATTTTTGTTGCCTAGATTGTATGTTACCATGATACATGCAGCCACCACACTCTGGGCAGCACTCTGTACAAACATTGAATAGTCATGACCAAATCATGCTCAGCCTTCTCTTCAATGCCAGAGTAAGGAATTTTCTCAGATGGCACTTTCTTTGACAAAGAATTCTATATATTGATCACCAGCAACTGTGGCAGGAATATTTTGTAAGCAAAGGCTGTGGAACAAAGCCAACAGCAGTCACAGCATGGCCAGCTGATCACTTCTTCAGTCGCTTCAATTCTCACCTTCCCACAGTCCATTCTTTCTTCTCCATTGGTTGAATATCCTATGTTGTCCTTCGTTTCCCATTTTCAGCTGCGGGATGGTATGTATAGTCTCCATTTCTTTCCTGGCTCCCAATTTTGTCTGTTACTGACTGCTATGCCTAGCCTTTCCTTGGACTGCGTATAATTTCAGATGTTTCTTGAAGGTCTCCAATCTGCCATCATGCTTTTGTTAGTTTATGCACTCTTAGTTTTATTGCTTCTTTGCTCAAGCTGGACAAAAACCTCATAAAGAAGCAAAGAAATTAACAATTATATCTTCTTATTATTTATTTATCTTTAAGTTTCAGTAATCTTTATCTCTTCTATTTTTTAACACAAAGGAAGAATTACATTGAAGATACATAAAATATTGCTTCAGCATTAAATGACTCACAAAAACTATTTATTGCTCTGTATAGTCTTCTGACATTCATAGAACTTTAAATAAAACCTCTCAGTCCCTTCCATCTCATATTACATCTGGTTACTTCCCAAGCAAACAAATCACCGTTCCAGTGGATGAAGGTCCTAAGTTAATAACATTTCATCAGCAACAAAGGGAAACTAAAATAGTACAAAATTACAGTAGATGAGGCTGTAAGAAGAGGTAGTAATTCAGGGAAATATGGAAAGGTATGAAAAGATAAACAAGGCAGTTGCATACTGTATTAGAACAAGTTCAATCTAAATATAAAAGTCATTAATAGTCTTAGTGTCTACAGGTAAGATTTTTACTTGGTTCTGGCAAAAAAACCCCAAAAACCCACCCTAAAATGTTGGGTGTTTTAGAAAAATTACTCTTCCAATAAGACTAAAAATAAAAGAATGTACTATTTCTGTGAATTTTTCACTGAATTATACCTTATACTTTGGTATTCTGGTGAAGGCATTTACAGGAAAAGAGAAAAATTGAAATCTTTTGTTCAGCCCAAGAAGAATTATTGGTTTGAACTAAATAGGAAGATTATTTCCTACAAATATTTATCTTATGAAATGCTCAACTTTAATAATGACAACTTTTCACAAAAGCCAGAGCTTCTCTTAATCTGAGATGTTCCTACATGTATTTGAAGTTGCAACTTCAATAGGTGAACGGAAAAAATAACAGTAAAATATGGCACAACTTTTGCTTTCCAGTCTTGAATCATACAGCTGAGACCTCTAACTTCCGTAGCTGTCTCTTCCCACCTTAGCTGTGAGACTGAGTCTGGTTTTAACTCAGGCTAAACCTTCACAGATGCCAAGAAAGGCAATGAATCTTGAACTTGGTGATTTTGCAAGATTTTCTGGGTTTTGTGTTTATAGCAAACTTTTTTCCCTTTGTAACATGCTGGTAATTTCTAAAGAAAAGAAGATAAAAAACCCCCAAAAAACAAAACCCTCATAAAAACCCCCTGTGCTTTGAAGGGTACAGAGAACCAAGTCTACCGTTTTGTTGAGAAGCATCATCTCACACTGTACAACTTTTCATTAGTAAAGTTAGATGATAAAGAAGGATTCAGCAAGAAATGAAATTAGATTGTCAATAATTGTTAATAAACAGGAAATAAAAGTGCAAATACATTAAGTGAGGTTATTTTTGCCTGCTTACAACTATGCATAGAAAAGCAATGTGTTATCAGTGATTTGATTTACTGGCCTGCTTTGCAAGACTCTATGGGAAGCTGTCTGTAGACGTTGAATCAGATTCTTTCAGATGAAATATTGCTTTTCTTGCTGTGTGCATAAATATCAAAGTATGATAATCATGTACACACACAAAGGCTGAATCAACTCCAACTGATGGCATAACTTCAGTAATGCAAGGTCTGGGCTTTGGCAATTGGTAGAAATGTCTGCAGTGAAGATGTTATGAGCAAAAGGCAGCAAAAGCTTTGGCAGTGGCCAATATAAAAGCTGCACTTAGTCTTCTTTCAAGGCTTACAGGAACTCCTACATTGGGATGGAAACTGCTGCCCCTTATCTTACATCTACTTAAGAAAGCTGATAGTTCCAACCTTCATGCCTAACTAAATTTAGTGATATGATTTTCCACAAGATTACTTCTGAGGGATGAGGACTCATTATTTTACTGAAGAAAAGTGAACTACAGAGAAGCAGAGAAGCTTCTTCATGGGCCCACAGGGAGTTTATATTAGGGCAGGTGTTTGAAGCTAGGCTAGTGCTTTAAATACCAGGTCATGTTTTCTCCTGTTGGACTCCTGCTTGCCACCCCTACACAGCTGTGTGGCTTGAAGAAATCCCTGTATTTTTCCCTGGAGCAGTGCACGACAGCAATATTCAGACTAACACATGAAGCAGGAAGCAAAATAAAAATCTTCCAAATGCATAGCATAACAGGCAAAATACATAATATAAAGAAGGGGAACACCTTTTAAATGGGTGCATATTACTGTAACTTAAGGTACTGCTTAGAGCAACAATTACCATTGGATATGACAGGAATGAAAGGTAGCACTGGAAATGCAATTTGCAAGTAGATTGTGTAGCCTTCATCATAACAGTAGTCTACCACCTTTCCAGTGGTGCTTTCTAGGAAGCATCTGCACAATCCGGTGCAGCAATCTGTTGAGGGAATATTATGTAGGCTGGTGTCTCTGTTTGAGAGAGTATAAGGAGGAAAATGCCCTCCCGGGGGAGGGTAGACTATTAACCGCCCCTCCCCCACTAGGTCCGGAAAGAAAGCAATTCCCCGGAGGGAAAATGAAAAAAAAAAGTTTATTTACAAGGGACATACACACACAGTGCCTGCAGGCACAGAAAAGAAATGAACAATATTAAATTGTAAACCACTTGCGATGCAGAAACCTGGGCAAAGTACAGAGTCCTTGGCGTGGCCCCCATTGATGGGCCGAAGCAGGGCCGCTCCCCTGGCGATGCTGGCGATCAGATGACCTGGTTTGGTGTCCTGGACTGCAGCGCGGTTGAAAAGCAGTTTCAGGGAAAAGAAAAAAATCCCAAGGAAAACTTCCTTGTCTCAGCTAGCTAAAAAGGAAAAAAAAAAAAAAAAATTCGCTTTCCACCTCTCTCCCTTGAGAAACAGAGGCGAAAAACTGGCCAAAAACAAAAAAAAAGAAAGAAAGGAAAAAACTCTCTCCTCACTGCTGCTTGCGGCAGAGCTGAGAGCGAAAGAGAGGAAAGAAAAAACAAAAAAACCCTGCCCGAGTCCCGGGGCGAGAGTGTCTGTATTTGTCCTTGAAAATTCCTGGATTCAAATCAGAGGCACAGAATTCATGTTTAGTATAAAGCAGGCAATATGAGATAAAAATGGTGTCATACAGTCACCCCAAGACAGCTGGTTTTGCTTTCTCTCAGAGCCAAACACCTTAACAATCCGAATATAAGCATCTCATAATCAATTTTTAATTTCGAAAGATCAATAAATAAGTAAAGCCCCCTTTCACACAGCTCAGCTCTTCAGAGCCAAGTCCTTATCCTTCTTGGCAAAGCCAGAAGTTATCTCTCTCCCCTTTTCCTGACTTAAAAGTCTAGAATTCTGAAGCTTGAACTTGGGTGTCTGGGCTGTGTCCTGATATCTGTCTGCAGTTTCTCTGTGAAGGACCATGTGCTCCTCTAGACTTATGTAAGATTGATAGACTCTGATATGTCACCTGAGTCATCATAGTAACTCCTCTGCAAACACAGGCTCCTGTGTCTCATCTGGGAGATGTTATATCCATCACCACAAAATGTGTAGTAATGCATTACAAGAAATTTGAAAAAAAATTTGAAAAAAATGAAAGCAAATTTTTCAAGTGCTGCAACAAGGGATCAGATCCAGAGCGTGAAGTTTTTCTGAACTGAAAAGGTAAGCTGTGTGTTTCCATTACTTGACCATTGCCTCTGCTATAATTTTCTTGGGTTTTTTTCTGTAACTAGAAGGACGCTACTAACAGTCATATAGCTCATTCTGGTTTATGACCTAGTGGAGGAAGTCAGCTCTAACACTTTATGGCTCCAAAGCAGAATATTTTTACATTCTGTTACATTGATTATCTGCAGTGTAAGAACCATAAATCAATATCTAACAAAGCTTAAAACATTTCAAATTTAACAATTAAACATTATTTTCCTCTTCAAGAAATGAAAAAATGTCAGAAATGCCTCTGCATCTGATCTGCAAGGCATTTGACTTTAGCATCAATAAACATAAAGGAATTTTCTCAATTTAGCCATTCTGTTTTATATAGCTTTGTGTACAGGCATGCATATATGTGTGTGTGTGTGTATATATATATATTCAAACAAGAGATACAGTCTTATTTTATTTTACTGGCATCTATAAGGGCAGATAATTGCCAAGGAAAAGGGATAAGGTAACAGTCTGAAACAAAATGTAAAGACTAAAAGCTTTAATAATGGGTAGCTTCTGGTAAGGTCATTTTACACTAGAAGAGACAGTCTACCTTCCTGAAGCCTCCTGAGGCTCAATGTAAAACAAATCATATCCATGAATCAACCAGACAATTAACAGTTTCAATGTCATATCTCCAACACGGTTATGTGTGACAAGTCAGAATGTATTTACAGTGCAGTCATGAAGATGAGAGCACATCAGAGACTGGTGTGATAGGAGCAAAGACAGCGACCAGTTCATGTCCTAGGTTACTGAAGCAAGGTTGCAGCTCAGGTCATGTTACAAAGACGTGTCTTACAGACCATCACTTTTTGTTTTGCTTGTCCTGGAGAGCAAAGAGCTCAACATAACGTAAATTATAGGTTATATTTGATTTAAACATATACCTAGGTAAGTGTGTGAAATGAAAAGTCCATTTGGAAATTGATTTTATATTTCAAAATATAGTTAGCTTTTATAAGGAGGAAAAAGGTTCCCTGTAAGATGCACAAATGAGTTATTTTTGTAATAAATTCTTCAATTCATTCCTTACCCAGAAAGAATTCAAAGCCTTGCAGAACTAGTCATAGGTCAGCAATGGCCTCTTAATGGACAAACTGTTCAAAATAATGTGCTCACCAGGAGGGGGACTGCCACTCCCAGCTATTTACCTCTTTGCTAGCCTGGAAAAGAATTTTTTTTCAAGCTTTCTTGGCTTTTACAAATGCTCTAGTAAACACTCAATGACAACCTCAAGCTGTTTACCAAGAATAGCCAAATGGTTGGCATAATGGTGGCTGTCACAACAGTGGGAAATACTCTATTACCTTATTAAGTTATCATTTCTGTTATTAAACTCATGCCCTCTTTACAGAAAACAGCAGTGCAAGAAGAAGATAAATCCGCCAAAAAATATGGAAAAGAATACATGTTATTACCTAAAAAAGGCTAACACCAAACTGTGAAAACCATGCAGTTAATGAGGCAATTGAATGTGAGTAAAGTTAGAAAATATAAGAGCAAATAACAAACAAAAAGAACGAATTAGATCAACATCAGCATTTTGTAGAAACATTTCTGATGGCCTGAAGAGATATTGTCCCTATGGAGTGAGTTACTACAGACTGGGAATGAAAATTTACTGGTTTGGTACTATGGAAATACTTCCATGTTACTTGCGCAAAAATTACTCACTAGTCTGGAAAAATAAAGAAATTAATATTATCTGTAGGGCATTCTACAAGAAAGGATGCTCCTTTTCAATGTGTGTGCGAGCCATTACCAAAGCTTTATGAGAGAAAGTAGTAGGTATTAATAGAAAGTTGGGCATTGATCATAGGCATGAACTTAATGAAGGAATGCATGGAAACATTCCAGATTTGTGGAGAACTAAGTATGAAAACCTGTTAGGACTACCTAGTTTTGCTGCTGAGGCCAGCTAACAAGCCATGAACAACAACCAGGCAATGTGACGAAAAGAGACAAAGAGCTTTAGGTTAGCTCTTGATCAGTCTGGGGACAGAGCCAGGATAGGAAATTAAAGAGAGAGAGAACAGAGTGCAGTGCACTACAGCCTCAGATATTCAAGTAACAGCAGGAGATTTTGGAAGCCTGCTAATATTAGACGATAAATGACATAAATTATAAGGAAGCTGAAATCCTGTAGTGATGGTGCATATTTTTTTCAGCTTCAAAGATGAGATGTGCTCTAATACATTACACATTTCAGATTCAAATAAAAGCTATTAGTTTCTGTGGTTTCAAATCTCTTGCTTCCCCTTCTCCATTTCTAATTCATTTTGAACATATTCTGGATTTCCTGAAAAGTAGGATGTGCCTACCACCCTAAAGCTTGCAAAGAGATAGGAAGAAGAGAGGAAGCTATGCTTGAATTAAGCAGCGCTGAAAGCATTTGAGGCATTCAGGAGACAACTAGCACTCATTTTCTGGGAAGCAGTGGAGAGGAAGGTCTCTGCATTATTCAGTGCATGAAGAAACAAGCCTGGTAAAATTGCTTGGTAAAGGGAATCTTCATAGATTTGAGAACTCTTGGTTCCCCAGGCTTGAGCCACATCCCTGCTCCGTGTTGGGGCCATAATGTTGTTGTCAGCCATCAGTGTGTGACAGGGAACTGCAGGGAACTCCTTACCCAGTGCCTGATCTGGACAGCTGGAGGAACATGATTCAAAAAAAACAGGAGTATGTCCCAGCTGGTCATCTAGACACAGTTTGAAATGCCAGGCAACTGTTACAGCAGAATCAGCTCTATGTCTGGCAATATCAGGAGTGCTCTGCTGATATCCCAAAAATATTTTACTCATCATCCTTCTTGGAAGAGAGAATTTCAGCTTTACAAAATCACATTAAAACACAGTTTGACTGACAAATGTCAGCATTCAGCTAAATAGATGCAAACTTCATAAACTGAGTATGCTGCCAGAAAAAATGTGCCTGTATCCCAAGCCACTGTTTTTGCAGATGGAGATCAAGAGAGACTGCACGTATATGTGTATGCTTCACCTACACATTTACAAGCATTTCAATATTATACTGAAACCTCATGCATAAGAGCAACAAAGAGGGGAAATCCATATGAGGAACAGCAACAGATGTATGGCAGGATTAATCTCGCCTAACTTTAGACATCCAGTGTGTAGGCGTCTCCATCTGAGCTAGCCAGTCTGTGCTCCTTTTATAGTCAATTGAGAGAAATAGGCACTTTCAGGGCCTGATTTGTCTGCTTTATTTTAGATCACATCTACATTACAATGAGATGAGATGCATCCTAGAAATGCCAGTTTCTTTCTATAGACTATGAAAGGACCTTGAGGTAACTAATTTAAACATAAATTTGAATGATAGCTAAACTAAGAACTAAAAAACACTTTTTTTTCCCCCCCAGGGATATTTTTAATGCTAGCCTTGTTTCCTGTTCAGTTATAGCATGGTCCCATGTTGCCAAAATGTTTTTAGCTTTTATTCTTCATATATATATATTCGTATGTTACTATAAAGTTATAGTTTCCTAACTTCAGTGCCTAAGTAGTTTTCCTCTTAAGCAAATTCCTGAGGGCCATGCCTGGTCTAAACTTCTGAGAACCAAGGACAAGACACCATCCCAATATATTTTTCCCATAAACAACAGGTGTCTTCCAGAGACATTTCTCATAACAATTGGTGAAGAGAGACACAACTAACACCTTCCCAAGATACTTCTCTCATAACAATTAATACCTTCCTGAGATTTTCTTATAACACACACCAATGGAAGGGGGATCTCGGAGGAGGACGAGCCAAGGGGGGGATTACTTCATCACCTGTGTTCCTAATTGGAGCTTCTTGTCAGTTATGCTAATTTGTTACTTATAAAACCGTATTTGTTCTATGTCACATGTGCATCTTCAGTGGGCATTTTCAGCGTGTGGTGCACCTAAAGGACCTTCATTAAATTGGTAACCATATTTTATCACCTAACTTTGTTTGGCTCTTGATTTTTAGGGGCCAAAAAGGCATCACCCGTAAAACAATGTTGATAATGAGCAAGTGACAAGGCCTGTGGAGCCAGAACTGTCTTAAATCACGTTGCTACAGAACTCTTCTGTTCCTGAAACCAAGACAGCAATGTTAATTCCAGACAGGGATTTTAGACCTTTAGAAACTGAATATTGACTAGATAAGTCAATCAAACAAGGCAGAGGTTTATTTATCTCAATATGCACAGGTCTGGTCAACCTACACCACAGTTACCTGTGACGTGAAATGGTTATCCAACTGACCAGCAGATCCCTAGGGCCAAATATCTGGTCTGGTTATTGGGTTTGAATGGCAAGCTTTGGTAGCAGTGGGTGTCTACAGGGGTGGGGTCTGTGAGAAGCTTCCTCCATGTCCAGCAGAGCCAATCCCTGGCGGCTCCAAAGATGGACTGGTCAAGACTGGGACAATTAGAAATGGCGGTAACACCTCTGTGATGACATATTTATGAAGAAGAAGAAAAATAAGTTATTTTGCAGTTGTAATTGCATCCAGGAAAGAACAGGGTGAGAATATGTGAGAGGAACAACTACAAGGTCAGTGGAGAAGGAGGGGGAGGAGGTGCTCCAGCTGCCAGAGCTGAGATCCTTTGCAGCCTGTGGTGAAGACCATGGTGAAGCAGCTGTGCCCCTGCAGTCCAGGGAGGTCCACAGAGAGGTGGAAATTCACCTGCAGCCCATGGAGAAGTCCCACGCTGGACTAGGGGGATGCCTGAGAGGAGGCTGGCCCCATGGAGAGATGAACCTATGCTGGAGCAGCCTGTCCTTGTTGGGACAAGAGTGACTTGGGAAGAGTGACCCACACTGCAGCTGTTTGGGGAGGATTGTTGCCCGTAGGATGGACTCATGCTGGAGAAGTTCCTGAAGCACTTCTGAAGAACTGGACCCCAAAGTGCAGCATCGAAAAATGACTTCTCTCCCTGGAGCAGCGGGAGAAGCCACAGATGCTGAAGTGACCAAAACCCCCATTCTCTGTCTCCTTGCGCTACTGGGGAGGGAGGTAGAGCTGGGAAGGAGGGAAGGGTGGGGGGAAGGTGTTTTTAAGGTTTTATTTTACTTTTCATTATACTGCTCTGATTTTGTCAGTAATAAATTCATTTAATATCTCTAATTCTAGCCCACGAGTATTTGGTGAGTAATCTCTCCTGGTGCTTATCTCAACCCAACTTCATTATACTTTCTTTCCCCTCTTCAGCTGCAGAGGGGAGTGAGAGAGAGGCTTTGGTGGGTACTGGCATCCAGCCAACTTTGATCCACTACACCTGGTTTGGAATGGGTATATATCTGGCTAATAAATAGATTGGTTCCTAATGACTATATTTCTAATAGTGATAGCTGTGGGTGTAAAACATCTGAAAAAATGCAAAAAAGATCTTATTCCTGATTACCCTGTTTTTGAAGACAGAAAAACATGACTCTTGCCACATCCATGTATTATGAGAGATACCTATGAACAACTCCCTGTAAATTTCAATGTGTTCTTAGAAAAGTTTTGCTGTAGGAGGATTAAAGTGTTCATTTAGTGACCTTCAGCTTTCTTGTGTGTTTTTGTTTGTCCTCCCTCAGGAAGAGTTTTGATACACTTTCTTGTTCAGACAAGCAAGGTACAAGTTGTTAACCTGCCCACCAAATGTCCTTCCTGACCTGCCCGTCTAGTCCCATCCATCAGCTGATCTGGGACACCTGGAGCAGTACAAAACCAGAATGCTGCAGTATGTGCCTCATGGTTCTTCACTTAGGTATTGTGAGGCAGATACATGAGCTCATTTTCTTTAGCTTCCTACTAGCTGAATTACTGATCTCATTTCTAAATTAAATATTTATTTACAAGGTTCATGCTGTAGCAATCTAATTGCAGAACTAGAGAAATACCAGAAAATTCTCATTGTTCAATACTTTGTTTAATATTAAGGGCTCCTTCTTGGTGAATAATTTTTCTGCCTTTCATTGCCAAAGATTCAAAGTCCAAGATAGTTGTTTACAGAATTAGGGAAAGTTTTGGGTTCAAAGAAATCTTAAAAGATCATCTGGTTTCAACCCCTATGAGAGAAAGACCAGGGTCTGAGCCTAGAGCAGAGAAAGAACAAGTTTGAGACTGAGGATATATATTATCTGTTGGTGGTAAGTAATTTAAAAAGTTTTATTTCTTCTGTTTTCCCTCAGTTTTGTCTTCTCTTTCTTATAGTAGGAGTTAACACCTCAGCAGTTGGGACAGTTCATATTTTTTAACATGACTTCCCTGTAAAATAGACTTCTGAAAAAATTAATCTTAAAAGCATAATTTACCTTCCTCTGCCTTCAATCTTACTCTGGATCTGCTGTAATAATAATTATATGTAAGTACAGGCTGATTTTCCAGGTCTGTGATTAGCAAGGCCAAAGACCCTCTTGCAAACCCACCCAGCCATCATTTTACCTATAAACTGAACACACCTTAGAACTGAATGCAGAGAGATCAATGATGGACAGTAACTGTGGGTTTCTACAATGTTGTTTTACAAAATCATTTTACTGTCTACCACATCTGAAATAGTTTTTCTTTTAACAGCATAATTTAAAACTTGCTTGAGGTGCATCAAGTGAATAATAGGCTGGCAGCCCAAATATGCCAAAGGTATTAAAATTTACATTAAGCAGATATTCGTAGGAAGCTCTGGACTATAAAATCTTTCTGATTAAAATGTGGTTCTGGGATGAAAAGTGTATATGAAGAAATGAAATACCTCACCTGCATGGTGTTTGCCCTAGAGATTTAGAATTTTCACTGTAACCTAGTTATTTTGGCTGCAAAAATTTCTCAAGTACAGAGGAGTTATTTGGTTTTCTTTATCCTATTATTAATTCAGTGTTAAATGTAGGGACTGTTCTGTTGTCTGAATGTTTGTTGGTGTTTTTGTGTACTATTTACAAGTATTATGTACTTATTAGCACCTTGGTTAGGTGCTAATAATCAAGGATCAGGTTTAATTGTTCCAGTCTCTTCCTGGGAGAGCTCAGATTTAAACAGACAGTATAGACATGGGGAAATCAGAAACGTAAGAAAATGGAATCATTTGCCTAATATCTGGCAAGTGGGGATAGAAGGGCCAGAGTAGGAATACCTATCAGGACCTCTGACCCCGGTTCCAGGACTCATTCAGTGAAAAATATTATCTTCTGAGTGTATTTAACAGGAAATAATCCCTGAACCAGTATGAAAGCAAACCTTGGAGGCTGCAGGGAAACACTAAGGCTGCAGTGTTATGCACTGGCTAGCAATTTGCTCCGAGTGACCTTTCCTGCTATATCCTGTAATCTCTTATTCTTTTCCTTTTCCCATCCTCTTCCCACCTCCTGTCCACCTGGTGGCACAGTCTCTCCCAGTCCCTTGGGATCTTCTCACTTACCAGTAAGGCAACGCAGTCTACCTAGAGGGCAGAGCTCTGTTCTCCATGGATTACATTCCAACCAGAAGGGTGAATGAACTGCCTCACTGAGTGGGGAGAGATGGTGCAAGAGATATGGGTAAACTACACCATTAGCAGAAGTGCCTAGAAAGACTAGCAGCTGGAAGCTGTTACAGCAACTCTATCTTCCCTGTCAAACAGCACCCAAATTATGACATTAATTAATTTTTACTTCTTCAGTATTACTATTATTAATGAAGATTGCTGTTGTCACTACTCAGGAGAGCAATGAGAACTCTCAGCAATCTCTCCCAACGTCTATCATTAGTCTTGCAGAAATCCCCTTCTTGCTAAGAATTGTCACTGTTAGTGATGCTATGAGAGCAAGAAAAATACCAGACCTTACTTTCTAGTCCCAGGTGAGCTTTGTAGAGATGCAAGTTCATTAAATCACCTTGTGAAAGGAGACTGTTTGATCCCACAGCCTTTCAGACATGCTGCCATTAAACCCTAAGATATGATTGCTATAAATTTTCAATATTTAAGTATTTCTATGGATATCTGCATCTTTTATTAAGGAGTCTAGTAAAAGGCAAACTCATGCTCAAAGCAATGGACATAGACTAATTTGGAGAATTATTAATGTTGCTGTTATGCTCAGATTTAACTTGCTGCTTAAGAAAGTAAGAGTAAAAACTGTCTTGCTTAGAAGGCAACTGAGAAACTTTACTGAAGTGACAGACTGTGACAGCTAAGGAAATAGGCTTTTATGTACAGGGAAACAAGTGTTAAAGTCAAAACCACACAGGGCTTATTAAAATCGTATTGAGTGTTGGCAGTGAATAAGTGCAGATGGCTTTCTGAAAGCAGCTTCCTGATGGTTAAAAGAATAGGAAATAAAAACAAAACAAAAAACAATTAACAAATTGCCCTCATTGTTGAGGTAGAGATGTGGGAAGATGGACAAAAATTATTGAGTGTCAGGGCAAATTTTCTAGTTGGCAATGACGTTGTTAAAAATTAAGTAGGTGAATGCATATTTACAAGTTCTCAGCTGTCAGCTGCCAAGAATGAAAGTCTCACATCTGGCTAATAAAGTGGATTTGTTCTTGATTGTTCAGTTTCCAGTGGTGTTAGCTAAAGATGCAAAATTCTAGAAGAAAGAAAGAAAAGGTCTTATCCCCAAGGACTTTTTTCTGTAACACAGAAATACATGAATCTTCCTGTGTCTGTGTCATATTTCTTGGTATTTCCCTGTACATTTCAGTGCTTCCTTGAAAATGTTTTGCCATAGTAGGATTAGAGTGCTGGTTTAGAGGCCTTCAGCTTTCTTGTGTTTTTGTTTTTGTCCCTTCTCCTTCAGGGAGATTTTTTATACATTTTCTTGCTCCGGCCAGAGAGGAACATGATGTTCATGTGCCTACTGAAGGTCCCTGCTGCCCTGCCCATTTGGCACCTTCCATTAGCTGATCTGTGATACCTGGAACAGTAGAAAGCTGACATGCTCTGGTTACCATGTGGCTTCCACAAAAAGTTGTGGGACAGGACAGGATAGGGAGGATAAGGAACATAGGACTGAGGAGGTATGGTAAAAATTGGAAAGAGGAGAAAAAAAAATGTTGAGATTCTGAGAAGGTGCAGAAAAGATGAAGGTTGTAACACTGGAGTGAAGGCTCTGTCTTTAAACTGGAGGACGTGTTAAAGGAATATATATAGAGAGATGACATTGTCTGTTAGAGGTTTTTGCTAATTCCTACTCCAATTTATAATTCCCAGTGATGTAACATTTAAAGGCTTATGCAGGTCATCTGATTCTTCTTTCATTGACATGAAATAGCACCCCCCCAGTCCTGGCATACTCTTTATTCTTTCATGCCCAAACAGTGCACTGTGACAGCCTATTTATCACTCCTGAGACCCTAAATTCAGGGTATTGCAAATCCCAGAGTTGTCAATAAGCTCACTTATGTTTCTATGAACTACTTTTTGTTTCCTCTCACAGGCTCAGGCATTCACTATTGACTTAATACCATTTTGACAGTACTTTTTAGTGAGGTTAGAAGTTGAACAGTCTTACTGCTGTTGGGCTGCAGCCAATGTTGTTTTCATCTCAGTTGGGAGATAAAACTCCAGAAAGTATAATAAATGTGTTTTTACTGCATTTCTCTATGTCAGTCACAGCTGTTGCATAGCACAAGGCCACACAGCCTTCATGTGACCCACAAAGAGCTCCAGTAGGACTCCCAGGCTGGGGACGCATTTCATAACCAAAGACTGTACACATGTAATCCCCATCTCTGTCTCAGGCAGGAAATGAGTTGAAGGAATTGCTGAAACTGAGACAGGAGGTTGCCCTGGGACTCACTAGTATGTCCAACCCAGGTAAATCTTGGAATGGAAAAGTGGGAACTGTGACTACTCCACGCACGTGATGTATATTATATGGCTGTTGCTATGTACTTGTTGAAACTTGGTATGAAACTTTGGTAAAGTTTTTACTGTGTAGCTCACAAATTCAGGGAAGTTTGTAGTAGCAACTTAGATGAGTGTAGTAGTTGTAGTGATGCAAATATACTTTACAGGGAGTCCAGGGCAGGAATGTGGAGTTTATCTTGGTTTTGGCCTGGATTCATGCTTCCTGACTTAGGACTTAGTAAGTAAACAAGATTTCTTTGCATCTTGCCTGCTTTCTGGAGAAAAGTAGGGACATTTAGGGTGCTGTAGAGTTCATTTATTCTCTGAATCACCCTCTGAGATGACTCATTGCTTAATAAGGTTACTATAGCTACAACCCCCAGGTTTGACCAGATACAAAGTCTGAGAGAATTAAGTGGACACTTTTGTCTTTAATTATTAGACATCTTTAGTCAAGAAGAATGCTGTGATAAAACACAGTGAAAGCAAAGACTTTAGCATGTCAAGGAAACATTAAGTACACCATGGTCTCTCACAAAAACCCCCAAATAATAGATAGATCGCAATAGTTAGATTTCTTGTAATATGTTGATCATCAAAGGAGTAATTAGTAAACATTACCAGCTTCAGGGCAATCTTTCACAAATGTAGTCCCACTTCTGAGCTAGAAACTGTTGATGTGACAGTCAGCCACTTCTGCAAAGCTGGACAAGCCATCGAGGCTCTAATGATCAGTGTGCATGTAAAAAGATGAAAGAAATAAGACTCTCACAGGGTGCTTGGTCTTCATTCTTTTCTCCACATCACAGTGCTCTTACACCTACTTGGGTCATTTGCATGAAATTAATTTCAGTACACAAACTGGAAGTTTAGTGGTTGAAAAGCAAGGAATATGCTATTAACAGCTGCAGCTGGGTGGGGAAAACACTGGCCTGAGAATCTCCAAATAGTCCGGATGAACTGAGGAGATTTCTCTGCAAGATATTGGAAGCCAAAGAAACTCAATGAGCAAACTGTGTCAGTGCCCAGCTGCCAAGACACCCTTCACACAAACAACTGCACTGAGCAAAGGAAAGTGTTGAAGAACCTCAGCATGCTCATGGTCAAACTCAAGGTAGTGACAAGAGCAAGCAGTACCCAGAGCACACCAGGAAGAGTCAAAGGGCAGGAAGAATAGCAAACAAATGAGACCACGCAACAGCAGCCTAAAGCAGAGACGTAAGTGAGGACTTCCCTGCCTGGTACCAGATCTATCCGTCACTTCAGCTGGCATATGAACTCCTTTTGTTTTTAGGGTCTCACCCCCACTTGGACTTTTCTGAGGCTGCCTTGTAGGGAGGGAGGCTAGGTCTCAATACTGGAAGGATACTTTGCAAGTATCCAGATACAGGCCAACAAGTAGGCCAGGTAAATATTAAGGAGAATGTAGGTGTGTGAGCACTGCCTTATACAGCACAGGAGATGTGAATAATGTGATATAGTTGCATCCACACAACTATGTATCTTTGTTTTCCACATTAGACCTTCTAGTCTCATTGACTCTCAGTTTACTCACTGTTCCCTAGCTAGTGTTTGTTATATTTTCCTTTTCCTTGTATTAAAGCTCTGTGGTTTTACACTTTGAATCAAGTGCTTGAGAGATGTCAGATATAGTTTGAGTTCTTAGACCATGATGCTGTTTACTAAACTTGCGTGTGAGAGTCAAAGCTAGTTTTGACTAAGTTTTGAGAAGCTCCTACTCTCACTATGTAATCCTCTCTGCTGCATAGCAGCTTCTTGAAGAGGAATTACATAAACTTGTCTTGAGAATCTGCCAGGTGTAATCTCTCTTTTGTTGTACTTCTTAAACTAACAAAATTAAGCAGGAATATCATAAACTTCTTATTTAATATTCTGTTACACCTCATAAAAGCAATACCATCTTGGGCATAGCAGTAACAACAACTTTCTAATTTTATTAAGTTTTTGTCAGCTAAGGAGCCAACAACCCTCCCTAGATTTTAGATGCAGTGTTTGAAAAGATTCTAGATGAATAGCCTTTATGATTTGCCAGAAGGGGCAGAATGGGTGCTATGTAGCAATGATGAATATGGGTAGCTTAATCATTAGCTACTGCAATTCACATCTGGTTTAGGTACATAACCTAAAGTCAATGGCAGTTTAATTCACTGGCTGTGAACTCAGCAGTTAAAACATCTGATTCATGATCCCTGGTGGATTATGCTGTGGCAGCTGCTGCTCCAGCTGTGGGGGAGGCCACCTCTCTAGCCTCTTGAAGCTAAATGTGACAAAGAAAATGAATCAAAGCTGTAAGGCATTTTCTTCTTATTTGGGGAGAGGTTTTTAAAAGGCTTTCTATTATACGATAAGTCTTGTGCACACCTTGCAGACAGTTTGATGCTAGGCTCTGCTCAGTATTGGCCACTCAGCACTCAGTGTTTCTTTTGCATCCTGCTGATCAAATTTTAGTGTCATGATGGTTTCATCCAACTCCACTTAGGTGTATATGGCTTGTGCTCCTAGTGAATGAAAGTGTCTGTGGCTTTCATGAATGCCTGTCTACCTTGATGAGTTCTGTCATTGCTAAAAACATGTGACTTGCTTCTGAACACACAATTTGCTCAAAGAAAATTGGCAGAGCTAGTTGAAGTATACTTGCTGATGGTATTTGGTCTTGGTATACATGTTACATTTTCCACCACTGATATCTGTACTAATTAACATACATTCAAATTGCTGACACAACAGGCTCTGAGTGTATCTCTTGATATCAAACATGCATCTGTGCTGACTGGATCACCAGAATTAAGGTGTTTTCCTCCCAAACATGACTTCCCATTCTCTTCCTTCTTTGCAGCATTCTAATTCAACCTTACCAGTTTTAATCACTGACTTGTTTTTGTCACATAGAATTTCCATTTCTAGATAAATCTTACAAATGTCACTGGGATCTATCATCTAAAAGTCTGCTTTTTAGTGCACATTGGATATCTCTATTATGTCTACATTCCTGAAAGACTGATGGTGTATATTCTCTGGCTCCTCTGAAACATAAAAGAGTAACTACTGGCATTTGCTAATTTTTACTGCATAATTTGCTCTGAGACTTTTTGGCTGAAGTTAAAATATATATGGTTGTTTAAGTCTCCCTGTGTTTTTGCAATACACAAGTACCTGTCAGGTTGGTTTTTTCCTTTGCATCAGGTCAGAGTGCCTGGAAGGGCTGTAGAGTTCATTTAACCTAATCCTTGGAGAAACTCATCCAGGTTCTTTTAAAGTTAGTTTTAAGAAAAACACTTCCAATGTATGATTCATCTCATCCTAATATAGCTATCCAAAATAGGTCAAGTGTATGCATTCCAGAAATGCCTGAAGTTAAAAAAGCTGAATCTCTTCCCAAGTGTCCCAAGAACTGCAGTCAACTGCAATTCTGCCAGGGAGACGTCTATTTATTTCCCTGGTGTTGCTGATCATAACTCTGGGTGTCATTGCTATCTGTTGCAAATTCCTCAAAGTTGTCTCCACATTAATACACTGGAATGCTGTGCATCCACTTGGATTTCCACAAATCTTAACAGTCCCTATTATTGGTGAAACTGATATTCTTCCTTTGTAAATTGATTCCTAATTATGCTCCCAAGCATCTGTAACTACTCAGTGCTATATAAGACTAAGCAATGTACCCATTCACTTCTGTAAAGCCCCTTCTTGGCTTTGACAACAGTAGTACGAGGTAGGAAGGTAATTTTTAATTTAGCTGAAAACACATGAGAACAATGCTTAAGTATATGTAAATATGCAGTTTAGCCAAGTGCAGTTTAGCCAAGTTTAGCAGTAATAACTCCTTTTCCCACACATTTCATTATTTCTATATAGTTTTCCTCACAACAGAATGACAGGTATAAGACAGTAATGTGGTTGGTGAATTGTTTTTAACAATTTGCAGGCAAATTATTTCCAGAAGATATCCCAGCTTTCAAATGGAACTTGCCACAAGAGTGCTGCAGTATATTGCCAGGATACATTTTCTGGTTTTTTATGTATCTAACCTATTAATTACTTGTTCCCCATATGGTTTAAATATGTTAATTAATTAATTTATTTCTGTGGTGCTTTCTGTATCTATAACATTAAACGTTTTTCTTCTCCTTGGGACTCTGTCTCCTTGGTGTAGGCTGTTTCAAAGGGTTCCAGTCAGTGCAGCCATGGCCTGAGATGGTCCAAACAGGAAACTCCCATTGGGGTCTACATCAGAGAACTGCCAGCTTTCCCTTCCCTGAACTATTATGGCTAATGTACAACGACATTTAGACAATCTGTGGAAGATATTTGTACCTCTATGAAAAAGCACTGACTGCTCTTACTTACACTGTGATGACTCTTAGGCTGTAACCCAACTGGCTGCCAACTGAATGGTACATCCTTTCTCAGGGAGGAACACAAGAAATGCTTCGTGTTTTCCCGGAGCCCACTGAATGGCTCAAGAACCTTGGACTGAATTTTTAATTCTGCTTATAGTTTGCAATATCCAAGTGATGGTGCATATAATTTTAATTAGCCTTTGATGTTTGCTGTTCCATTTTGAAATCTGTAATGCTGTGGAAGTTTTTGTAACCTGCTGGCATATTCACTGATGCCCCATTGCCTATTCATTATTTAGTTTCTGGTTTGCTCTGTGCTTCTGTCTTGTCTTTGCATTTCTGATAGAGCATTCAGGCAATATTTTTTCCTCCACTGATAATGTGCTCTCTCATCAAACCTCTCCCAAAAGTATTTTTCCTATATTTAAGCATACAGGTTGCCATCCTCTCTTTCCCTATTTGTGTATTTATAATATAGACAGCAATACTAAAACAATGCTTACTATTCATGATGCAGTGGTGTGTGGCATTGAGCAAGAGCTGCTTCATGTTTTGTAGGTATATGGTCACAGCTTGATAACTCTGGGCAAACATTTAGATTCCTTGTGTAGTTCTGACAGGGGAAGATGGGGATTTTTCACTTCTCCTTTGTAAATGAAAAGTCTATTTACAGTCCTCTTCAGATTTCTGCCCTTATTAGGGTAGTATATATATTTTCCTTCCTCTGTTCTTTTTATATTTATGATTAAAAACAAAAAGGGAGGCAGAAAATAAAGCTAGATTCCTGCATTTAAATTAACATTTTGTTTTGCAGGGGTGCAAGAGTTCTGAAGTGAAGCCCCTGATCATCCTCACTCACTGTGCGCACTGGTTTTATTTGCAGAGCCACGCTGATGTGCGTCGACTCCGGCACTTTCAGAGAAAACTAACCAAGAAAGCCTACTTGAGATCTGTATCCAGTGGACTCTGCACTGTAATGGGAACTCAAAGGTCAAAACTGATGAATGGCTCTTGTGAGCACCGAAATCCAACCAGCTCTAACCAAAACCTTGTAACATGTAGATGTGATGGCCACTGCATTAACTGCTTTGATCTACTAATCTGCTTCTATTGTGCTAAGTGATTTGGTAATGCAGATAAATCTTGGGCTTTTTAGAAAGATAATAAAATAAGTATCATCAACATGGTCTCAACTTCACTTGTACTATGTGAGTATTGGTACTTAGTAACAAAAAACTTTAAAAAAACCCGTTAGAAAAAATCTCCTCCAGCGGTGGTCTGCGAATATTGACTTTGAAACGAAAAAGTTTTAAATCAGATGTTTGCATGTGGACTTCCCACAAAAATGTTCTAACTTTTAGGACTGATGTGATCAATTTCACTCGAAATGCTCTTGGTTATTACAGCTGGCAGCACATATCCTAGTAAAGCTAATCAATAAGCACTAACACACAGATTGATACCATCCTCTGTCAGGGAGTTAGGAATTTAATGTATTTGCAGAACAGGACTGTGGGAGTGAAAAATAAAAGAAAAAATACAAGTTTATTGATTGTGCTCCTGTGACCCATTTCCTATGCTTTTTTACTCCATTTGTCACAATGAAGCTGGGATAACCATATATATGCCTGTGCACCTTTCCCTAGCAAACTAACAGCTCTGCATTAAGCTATATTTTCACTTAATAAAACATTATCACCAGAAGTTTGTAACCTAGTCAGATAAAATACCAATATTTAGAGAAATACTCAAGGACACTTTGTCAACAAGGGCTAGCCACAAGCCAGATTGGAATGTTCTGCCTTCAGTTGTTGCAATGGCAAATGTGTTCAATTACAGAATTTTTGGAATGGAAAAAGAATTTGTTTTCTTTACTATTCTCATGGTTCAAGGAGATAAAACCATTTTTACTGAAAATGAAAACAAACGGACCTTTAGACAAGCTACTTTTATTACCACTGAAAGCTCTCTGGAAAAAATGGAAGAGTTTCACCTTAGCTTCCATCTTCATCCACATGCAATAAATTCCAGTGGCATGGGAAAAACACAAATAGAAATTTCTCTGTAAATAGAAGCCATTAATGCACTTTATGTCTTTGATGACTCCTAATTAACTGAGGCAAAGGAAATTAGTTCTGATCCTTTACAGAAATACAGACAGTGCTATGCTCCATGTGAAACTGAAACACAAGAAATGTATTTTCAAACCAATGGTACAATAATTAAATGAAATTGAAGAAGAATGTGAATACTGAAGACTTAAGTGGATTTCTGAGAAACTAACAGAATTCC
Source organism: Atrichornis clamosus (assembly GCA_013400975.1). Classification (NCBI taxonomy): domain Eukaryota; kingdom Metazoa; phylum Chordata; class Aves; order Passeriformes; family Menuridae; genus Atrichornis; species Atrichornis clamosus. The sequence goes on from WBMZ01013705.1 coordinate 170,015, forward strand.
TGAGGATTTTAAGATGCCTATCTTCTATAGCAAACACATAAACTAGGTCAATCAAATGAACTGTTTTGATAGCACAGAAAAAAATGACCTCTGAGGAAAAACCCATTTGTTTGTATTGTACAAGGAAAAACTCTGCTCGTTCTATATCTTATATACTCCTTCCAAACTGCTATTCTAATAGTGCAGGTGTAGCTTTGCACTAGAAGATATGATAACTGGATAAGAAGTTGTGCTTATTAATGATGTCTCTCCCAGACATAGTAGATTGGACATATTGAAGACTGTAAATAAATATGACGTTTGGATTTCAACCCATAATCCCTAATCCCTATTACTTTCAGTATAACAGGCTAATGCAAAATGGATTCATCATCCATGAACCACAACTTGCCTACTGCAGGTATTTTGTTTAATATAAAGATAAAATTGAAATTCTTGCAGCTTTTGAAGATGATTTTTGGGATTTTTTGGGATATACAGAAAAATGAGCAGACAGGAAAAGCTGAAGAAATGTACATCTCCTTTCAGTAAGATTAGCTGTTACAATACTATGAATATGTTGCATGCACACCTCTGATAGAAGTCAATGGTTGCAGGCAGTCATATGAGGTTTTTCTGAGGTCATAAACTGATACATTTGATTTTAAGTCAATACCTTCTTCACTTTCCATAACAGTAAGGTGCTTAACATTGCTTGCTTGCACCAGAAAACATGTTAACTGGCCACAACTGCAACAAGTAAAGCTGATTGTGCCCCGAGATGTAACAGGTAACAGGTCGAATAAACCAGGACACAGCCAGGTCAGACATTCGTGAGTCTTGGGACACCTGGGACAGAGCCAATTGCCAAAAATTAGGCATATGGTGCTGTGTGCACACCCATCCCTACCTCCAGTTGTAGGTCTCCTTTCAAGCCTGTCATGCTGGCAGTATGATAAAATAGAATAGAACAAAATAGAATGGAATCATTTCAGTTGTAAGGGACTTATAAAGATCATCTGGTTCAATGATGCATCTTGGTTATCTTAGGGCATCTCAGATGGCATGATGTGAGTGTCTGCTTAAGCAACAGAATCCTGAGCCTGGTATCCAAACAGCACAAGGCACTGAAGTTAAGTAATTAGTTTTAGTCTGTAAAGCCAGTAGGGGGGCTACAGTTGCAAACCCAAAATGGTGCTTTAGTTGTTCAGTGTCAATTATATCTGGGAGTAAAGACATGACATTTGGATCTATCACATGCTACAGCTTAAGGTTGAAGACAGAAGGATGGATTGAAGAAGTCAGTGTTCTATTACATGCTTATAACTGATGCCTGAATAAAAAGTATCTTTTTCCAACCATTTGGGTCCACTTGCAACTTTTGTACTAAGTAAATTGAAAAGAAATGGCAGCACATCACAAAATAATGGAATAGACAGAAAAAAAAAAGAACGAGTGAAGATCTTCCAGGTAAATTGAAGGATAAAAAATAATAATGACTTGCCTTTGTTCAGAAGAGGAACTTCCTTAGTTTGCAATAGAAAATGGAAAACTTTTATTTTAAAGGCTTTACTTGGGCTAACTTCTTTCTTATCTTGAAGCATTAACACTTAGGTACAAACATGGTGATTCCTCAGATTGAAGGAGAGTATTGACAGAAAACACAAACATGGAGGGTCCTGTGAGTAAGGAGAAAACACTGGATGAGTACTGGAATCGTGAAACTAGACTTTAAAGTGGTATCAGTCTTCCCCCATTAAACCCTAGCCTATGTGAGTTCTTAGAACAGACTCTTACTATTTATGTTGTCATATTTGTCTGCAAAACTATTCCTGGCATCATAGAATTTTAAAATAATTTACATTAGAAAAGACCTTTAAGATCATCAAGTTGACCCCTAAAACTAACACCACCAAGTCCACCAGTAAACTGTATCCCTAAATGACACGTCTACATGGCTTTTAATTATATCCAGGGGTGGTGACTCAACCACTTCCCTGAGCAGCCTGTTCCAATGCTTAATAACCATTTGATGCAGAAATTTTTTGTAATATTCCATCTAAACTTCTCCTGGTGCATTTCCTTTTTTCTTTTTTCTATTGCTTATTGCTTGGGAAAAGAGATTGACCCCAACCTGGCTTCAGCCCCTTTTTAGGTAGTTGTAGAGAGTGAATAAGGTCTGCCCTGAGCTTCATTTTAACCATTTGAACAATCAGAGCTCCCAAAACTTCTTATAGGACTTGTGCTCCAGACCCTTCAGCAGGTTTGCTGCTCTTTTTTGGATGCATTGTAATCCAAATGGCAATGTATTGGAGTCATATCAAGACTAGCATAGGATGTTTTCTAGTGGAAACAAGATATGGACAGATTTTATCTGGTATTTATACTCCTGTTCCTCCCAAGATGAATTAATTTTATTCACTCCAGTTTCTTTGCCAGTAGATGTATTTATCTAGCCACTTATCTGATCTTAAAAACTGTTATGTCCACTGCTATGCTAACATGACTCATAGTATGGATTTTTAATTTTGACTTGATGTCGGTATTTATTTTGTTCTTATACATTCTTCTATCTTTTGAAGTCTGGCTTTCACCATAAATTAGTTTCCATGACAGAAATGCTGAATCAACAGACAGGTTCCTCCCCCATCCCAATCCTGTCAAAAACTAGCAGCCTCTAGTAATAATTTTTTAAATTTTTAGTAATACATCCCATTTAAATCCTTACCTTCCTAGATAAAAGGTTTCTCACCATACTACTTAGAATTTTTGCAGCTTGCTGTTTTTTATTCAATTTGCATTATTTCTTCTCCATTTGCTATTTTTATACTAGAATAAGCAAATGTGTTCTACTGACTTGAAAAGAAGATAGGCAGTGCAAAATGAGAGCAACACCAGCTAGTACAAAATAAGATTGTGCTGGCATGGCTGGCTTGTGTTTTTGACTTGTCTGCATGTGTGGCAATCTGCTGAGGACACAGGGAAGACATGACCCTTAAAATCTATCTGCATAAAACACAGGTGACTAATTTTCTAAGTAGGAAGCAGATACCGGATCTGTGGAAATCAGTGGGAGGCTAGGTCCTGAAATATCCTCATGCATCTGGCACTTAAGGATATATTTAGACAGCATAAGTTCTACCTATATCCAAATATCTTGTCAGCAGAGGAATGCTTCAAACTCACATAATACGCCAAGAGCTAGACAAGGTACCAAGCAATATGAAACTTTAGGCACAAGAACTTAGAATTTAGGCTCATGAGATGTAAAACCCTGTTATTCCCATGTCAGAGATACCTATAGACTATTCATTTCAAGGGACTCAATACCTTTCTTCTCGTAAAGCAGCAGTCTTTGGACATAGATAATCAGCTGAAGGAGAACTATATTACAACTCTGTCAGAGGAAAATGTGTTTTTGGTTACAGATGAGCTGAATCTACAATCCCAGAATAAAACTCTGGGAATTAAAAACCTTTGGAGAGGTTTTAGAAGCTAGTGCTACAAGACAGTTCTGGTAAGGGAAGCTATGAAATCCCCGAAACTCAAATAACACAAAATGACTCAATGCAACTTGAGTCAGTTAAGATAAGGCTTGAAAAAGAAGCTAAAGCCAGTAGTTCTAAAACTGTTCCAGATACTCTTGGGGGAGTGCCATCCTCAAAAGGTCTTAAAGCATATCTGTGGCACTACAGCTTGAGAATAGAAACTAATGCTAAATATTTTCCAGGTTTTAGCCAACTACCCAAACCCTCATGACATATTTGTCCTCTTGTTTACATTGTATTCTGAGGTAAAGTTAGTAATGATGTGGACTCAAAAGCAGTACTGTAGTACATAGGGATTCTCCCTAGATCAGACATTTAATTAGCTGTTTTGGTATTTATAGGCAAAACTGTATGAAGTTATAAAAAAATGAAGAATCTTCCCACTTACTCTGTAAGAGATGAACATTATGTTTTCAGTTTTGTATGCACAGTCTATGGGAAATAAATGATGTGTCAGTATTCAAATGTGCCGAGAGAATGCTGATATATTGTGTACTTCACTCTCAATTACCTGTGGGCTCTTTATCCACTTGCCAGTTAACTATGTCATGGAGGCAAGAAAATGGAGCTGGCTCTCTCTACATCTGTTTGGTTTTGGCTTGGATTAACTCAGGTGCAGTTGAAGCATTTCATCAGTTTTCATGTGGTACAGACCTGATACCAATAACTCACATAAACCTGACCTGCTACATGCAAATTTGGTGTGGATGTCTTTTTCCTATCACCTTTTGTGAATTGCCAATTCTCGTCTGAATGGCTTTGGTCAAATTTGGATTCTTAGATCCTGTTCAGAGCTGATACTACTGGACCAAAGGTGGTTTTGCAAAACCTTACAGTCTCAGATTTTGAGAGGGCTTGTCAGAGTGAACTCAGTACTATGATAGTCCTACGGAAAATCTAATGTTGTGCTGTGTCTGAGTAAAGAAGTTGCCCCAAGTATGTAGCACTGGAGAGTGGAGTTTACAAGTACCAGGCAAATAGTCTGAGTAGGTCTGGTCCTGGGTAGAGCCGCCAGGATGCCTCCTATTAATGCTTCCCAGGTTGCACAATCTGGGGTGACCCCAGACCCTGCTTCTGTGACAGGAATGTTTTACAGGTTTAACTGGTAACAGAGCTACTGAACAAAGTCCTTATTTAATGGAAAATATTAGAGTCACAGTATAAATTAGCATGATTTCAGCTTGTCTTGAGATAGTCTGCTTGGCTCCTCTCATTTTTCATTGCTCTCTATTTGTTACTTGTATAAACCAAATAAATTAATGTTTGCTATATCAGCAAAACTGTCAATTCTGTCTGTGTTCTAGTAACCCAGTCAGCTAAAATAATCTTCTTACTTCTCAGCCTTCTGTCCTCTCTTCAATCAGGGAATATGGGACAGATTTATTTCAGGGGTCATAGACTGCCCATTGGCACTCTATGTGAGGCCTATACTTAGCAGTATAGTTGCTACTGCGTGATGAGTATATTCTCTCTCTTTCTAGCAGGTGGCTGTTTCTGGCTGTCCATTTTCATGCCTACACAGTAGTTCTTTCTTCCTCATTTGAAATCAAAGACTCAGTGACAGTAGGGCTGAGTCTTGAAGTTTATGCTCATTAGAATGGACCCTTTGAGCCCTTCTGCAGTGCGGTAACAGGCTGGTGCCACAGTGTGCTATGAGCAGAGCTGCTGAGGTGAAAGCATGGAGTATATTACTTGGAGGGAAGAATGAGACATTGGCATGTTTCTGCAGAGCCGGAGCAATTGTAAAGATCCTTTTTTTGGTTTTCAATCAACTTAATTTGAGGAAAATTGCTTAGTAAAATGTCCTAAATGCAGGCTCAGGAAATTATCCCATACTCTTTTCCTATTTTGGAGAGAGAATGGAAGCTCCAGACCTTCATTTTATAAAACAAGATAAAGATCCCATGAATATTTCTTTCAGAGACTCAATAGAGTCCTACTAGCTGATGGATAACTACCCAAGAGGGTAGATTATTCGGGAAGCTAGCTCTTCCTCACCGATCCCTTCTCTCTCCCCTCCCTCACCCAGGGTAGGCAAGCCCACAGGACAATTGATCAGGTCTAGTCTGCCTGAATCTGGACTCTTAAAGGAATTTTTATAGCAGCAATCAACTTCTTCTCTGCAGTCAAATGTCTTCTGTCTATAGCTGGAAGGTATTTTGAATGTAGACTTATTTAGTCAATTTATGTGACTGAAATAATCGATGGCTGACAAAGGAAAAAGGGATGAGTATGACCACACAGGAAACTTCACAGCCATGATGATCTACCTTTTGACAGAGAATGTGGTCCAAGGCATCACACATTCGTACTTACACAATTCGTCTCAAATCTCTAAAAACTTGTCTCTTGACACAGATTTCCTGTATAGGAGAGGAACTGATTAATGTATAAAAGTTTAGGACTTGGGCTTCCAAACAAATTACTGTGTTTCAACAGCTTATTGTGATGAAGTGAGCTGTGGTAACTGTGTGAATGCAGCTGAAGCCGTATGACTTCACATAACACTTTGTCAGTGTAGGCTGACAGTCTCCGCATGTCAGCTGAGCAGAAGTTGTTAGACCACAGAAACTTGATCAGGAGTAAGTTGGTGCAATTATTACCAAGTTTTCAGTTGACATTATGCCTCAGACTCCTTCCTTTATAAAATGAAAATGTGAAATTTTCTTGGTACACAACATCTGACATGAGGGGGAGGAGGAGGCAGAAAGGACAGATTGTCTTCTCTGAGCTGAGCTGGTCTAAAGTTCAAGCCTGAGGAACTATTTGTGTGGCACAGATGCTTTCAGGACTGACTGTTTTTTGTCAAAAGCTGTTGGAGATTTGGAGAGTTATAAATAGCACCTACTTCATTAGCCGAGACCTCAAAAACTTCAAGCACAGGTGCAACGATTTCTACAGGGATGAGAGAGGAAAGATCACTCTCAGTGGAACTGCTGTGTCCTTGAGAGTGAAAAATCACAGGTCACTTCCCTGTTTCTTGTTGCTGAATAGAATATAACACATAAACTGACACAGGTCGTAGAGAAAGAATTAAAAGAGATCAGATGTTTATTTTACTATTACATCCTTGGATTATTCTTGATTTAGAAATTATTTGATTAGAAGCTACTGTTAAATTGATAACATCTTGTGAAAATGTGTTATCACTGGCTCACATAAACAGTGAGAAAAATGGATTAATGGAAAGTATGGTAAGTGATCAGAATGTTAATAATCTCCACCCCTTGTACATTAGACCACAAGACACTTTAAAAAAAAATTATCTCTGTCATGAACATCTGTTACCAGTCAAGCAAATTCTAACAGCAGTAAGCAGCCTTTCTTTCATCCTGTGCAGAGGTTCATCATTACGCATCTCCAAGTTCAAAATGAAGGTCAGACTGGAAAGGTGTGAAACAGGAGTTCTACAGCACGTACTCCAAAAGAACCCCAAGGTTATAGCTCTAAGCTCTCCTCCTGAGTGTTATTCTGATCCACAGCTTGCAGAGATGTCATCTTTGTAGTACAAACAGGAAGAGACAGCATAGCAACAAAAACATAACAGTGTCTGAGCAATGGTTGTAATGAAGAAGTGGGCAATAAGTAGACTTCAGCTACTGGCAAGAGAAGAGGAAAATAGTAAGTCAAGGAACTTCTTAGCTTTGAGAATTTGAACTTTCTTTTTTTCTGTCTGAACTGAACATTTTAAAAATCTATTGAAGCTTATCAGTACATCATACATTAGTAAAAATAAGCCAGTGATTGAAATTTATGATAAATGAAATGTTTTGACTAATGATATTACATGTGGATTTGAAGACTGGGACCTGTGCAAAAATAGGTCAAGACTCTTATAGTTCTAAATAGGCTGAGATTTTCACAGCACTAAGATGTAATTTAGAATTGTAATTATTTCCCATTTTCACAGCTACATCCAGATGTCTTAAAATGAGTGACACAAGGGCTGTGCTATTTTAAAGTTGATACAGTTTTTTTTCTCTATTTGTGGTCAGAAAGCTAAATGAAAGGAAACTGTTTTAAACCTTGATCTGACATTAAGATTGTATTATTTCTTAGAATTCCTCACATCAAGACTCTCAGCCTTAGATCTCTTATCAATAGAGCCCATTTCCCTATATAGTCATGTTCTTAATATCTAGAAATATCATATAAAAAAATAAAGATATCAAAAAAGCTCATAATTCTGGGAGTGATGTTGGTAGACTTGATATGTGAATTAAAATAAATCTTGAAGGTATTGTGTGAAATTAACTGGATGTTGTGGTTTGGGCCTGGCCAGATGCCAGGCACCCATGGAAACCACTTGCTCACTTCCCCCCACAGCTGGACAGAGGAGAGGAAAAAAATTCAAAATGTTCATGAGGTTTGAGATAGGGATTTGAGAGAGGCTTCAATTTAAGAGATATGAAAGTAAATTTATTACACTACACTAACAGAAACAGAACAGGATAATGAAAAATAAAATGAGCTTCTGGAGAACATCTTCTTTCCCCTGCCACTCCTTCCTCTCAGCTCTACTTCCTACCCAAGCAACACAGGGAGACAAAAAAAGGGGGTTTTTGGTCAGTTCAACATCTGTGACTTCTTCCTGCTGCAGAACTGGAGTCATTTTCCCCTGCTGCTTCTGTGGGGTCCCCTCTAGGAGACAGTTCTCTAGGAACTCCTCCCACGTAAGTCCACCTCACAAGAAACAGCCTTCTGCGAACTGTTGCAACATAAATCAATCCCACAGGCAACAGCGGCCCTCAAACTGCTGTGGCGTGGGTCACTCCCCCACAGGCTGCAGTCCTTTTTAAGCATCCCCCTGCTCCAGTGTGGGCCCCTCCA